>JAQBSW010002441.1:0-103496 GCA_029291075.1 Eudiplozoon nipponicum | reverse complement strand
AAATAATTTTAATATATGGAGATGAAATGTTGATAAATTTTCAAAACATGGCGTCAGTTTTTGTGGAAACTCATTCTTTTTGATAATAAAAATATTAATTTATAATTTGCATTAATTAAACTACTGCAGTACTCGTGAATACACGAAATGTTTTGTTCTTCCTTCCGGTGTGTACGCAAGCAAATATGATGGTCTTCCGACTCGGGAACAGGCCAAGTAAAGTTGGCCATGAGAGAAGCATGGAGCCTCCAAATTTTATCCGCAAACTTGTAGAGTTTGTCTTTGCGTTTTTTGAAGGTCATCGCAAAAGCTAGTCTCAACGGAAACTGAAAACACTTGAATTCAAACGGCAGGTCAGTTGGGATAAATAGTATACGTGGCAACAGTGAAAAAATTTCCTACGCATTGGGGTTCAAGTGTCAAAATATCATCTTACACACAACCGATCTAAATCATATATAGATAGTGACCTACCCAGGAAGTGGTAGAATTGGTATAGCGAAATTGGTGCGAATCGGTGGAGCCGTTTTCATTTATTTACGTACAAACATACATAAATACATACATACATACAAACATACATTTGTATATATAGAGATTTGAAAATTTCCATACTTATCGAAATGCTATGTTTTTAAAATCTGTTTCTTCTCAATAATTTTCTATATTTTATGTTTACATTTTGATTTACTATTTTTTTCTTCTAAGCGAGATATTAAATCCGTAGCTCATTTGAACTTCTATTAGTATAGTTGAGGGTACAGTTTACTTTACCGTTGCCGAACATTTTTTGAATTTATCTTTAGGCACATCTGTGTGAATCGTGATTTAGCGACTCTACGAAAATTCTTCGGTGTCGACATCGTGAGATAGCAGGTATATTTAATTGCTTAAATGTGTATTATGCAAGATTTTTTTCTATTCATTATGGTGTAATTTGTTGCAGCTCATTTTAATTTTCAAGTATCAAATCTATTTAGGCACAGTAAAACTAGAATTTATTAATGCCAAGTATCTACCAGAGCACGTCCTATTTACCTGTGTAGCACATTTATGGCCGATTAGTTAAATCGAATGATTGGGTATTTCGCCACTAACACCACAAAAAGTTTACATTTTTATTGAAATTATATATTTAAAATTTAGTATACTGAGGTTAACGATTTGTGATAACATTTTAATTTGCTTTTTAATTTAGTTATGTTATTCTGAATCGCAAATATCATATCCTTGACCCACAAAATTGGATACTCTACCTAAATATCGATTCTTAAATTACTAATGTCAGTATTTCGCTTTAGCCATTTATGTGTATTAGCTATTTTAATTCATAAATAATGTCTGTACCGAAGCATACCATTTTCGTAGATCAAGACTTTAAAAGTGTTAAGAAGGAGTAGACTTTTTTAATTAACTGATTGAAACAAACAACAAAATGAAGTATGAAGACTTCATTCCTACAATCAAAAATTCCAAAAGTTTTATTTATGCACCAACTTGCGTTCAATATAAAGTGGTGAATTGCCGTGTGTGTATCTGCATGTACATTTCGCATCTCTCTATGCGGGTTTTGTGTAACGAATGTGTAAATGCAGCGTAAACCTCTTTGCGTTTTAGACTATTTCAGTTATAGCTAAAGAAAATAGAATATATAACCGCGCTTTTTACACTTATTATTAGTTTTTATCGTAATTTTCCACCAAAATTTCCCAAACACATACGGACTACTTAGTCGCACATTTTAACAGAATGCTATGCGCACACACGAAAATTTTGCCAGTCTTCAATCGGTGTAGTGATATTTGAGTGTATCTTGTAACCCATTCTTCTTGCAAATTATTCCAGATGGTGATTTGTTAACAGCAATTTTAATTTAGGAATAATTTTGCATAAAGTACTGAATGAAATCGTCCTTTATAGTTAAGATTTATCATGTACGGACGAAGGTGAAGCAATAAGTTTTTAATCAAGAAATTGATTCAGAAACAATCATTCTTATATATTATGTAGACAAGCGTTGATATCTATGTAGAGAATTCGAATTAAAATTTATATCTTTATTCTCGTTTCAGTGACGCCGTGTGAAATTTCTGTTTCTGTCACCTCATCAATCATAATGTTCGTGATTTTAGACTTAAAAGTATTTTGTACTTCGTAATTTGTGTTTTCTTTCAAAACAACAGTACAATTAGTACACATTCACCTTTCGACAGCTATAATTCAAGTATTCCTGAATTCATATTGCTAAATCGTTCCAATTAATTTATGACATTTAACAGACTCAGTACTATTATTGTAACTGCTTTTTAAATATTAATTTTTGCATAAGAATAAATGATTTCAGTTAAAATCTTCAGGGTTTTTTCATATTTATGCTTTTGTGGAGGGAATCGATATAGTTACTTAAAGCAAGGTTGCGATATTGATATAAATACGTGTCCCATTGTGCATATACATGTGTCAGTACAAACTATGCCTTTATATTTATAAAAAGCATTTCTTCTAGTAGATCAGGTTCGCCCTTATAGAGATTTCTGCACATACTGTCCTGAATTTGCTGCTGTCTACTGGATGAATCTCTTTTCCTACATTAAGCAATGCATAAGTTATATTGAAAAATGTATGTACATAATAAGACATGTTTTTGTCAAAGTCGTAACCTTGATCTGTAAACTTGCTATCACTACCTGTGCAAACAATATTTATTGAATTATTTTTTGTCATATATTCATCATGTAAAATCAAAGGCATTATGCTTTTTTGATTTTGTTAATAATATTTCATTTGTAAGTTAAAAGTCGCTACCTAAATTGCAAATGGTAATCGAATTAATATCAGTATTTATATTTTTCACTGCTCTCTATTAGCTTATCGTATTTATGGTGCATACGCACATTGCTAAATCAACCATCGTTTTATGTGCTTTATGACGCAGGTCAATTTCCATTGTACCCTTTCTGTGTGCAAAAACAAAAATAAGTTTTATCAGATACAAGTAAGGTTTCTTTCGCATGATCTCCTCAAATATGTACTAATGAACATCTCTATATATAAATTGGAAAGCAAAACAAGAAAGAGGTATGTGAACATAGAGAGAGTGTGAAAACGGAAACCAATCAAATTGCGCGCGTCACATCCAGTTCAATCTCAATGCTTGTACGTGCTTCTTCTGCTTGCATAAATCCGGCTGCAATTGTTTATCCATAAGGCTTCGTATGTGGCTTGCTCCCTTTTTTTGCATTTAGTAATTACTTTGAATGCTACGTCTGGAGAACATACGTGCGATGTTTCGATGATGTGTTGCGCAATAGCAGACATGTATTCACCATTTGATTTAATACAGGCGTTTAAGTTGCAATTTTCTCTCATTCGAGCAATTAACCGTCTGGTCGATCGGCCAACGTAAGTTGATCGACAACTTACACATGTATATTGGTAAATAATATTTGATATCGACATTAACGGCTGTTTCTCTTTGATTGCTGGTTAAGGCAAGTGTGTTACCCTAAACAACACTCGTAGTTTAGTTGCATTAATTGTGCGTGTTAATGCAACTTCAACTTTCTTTTGTGATATTCTGGAAACTGCATCCCTCTTAAATGGGATGTCTAGGTAGACTGTTTTCTTTTCTGGCCCGTAATACGTCTGTTCCTGTTTAATTCCCTTTTTAATAATTGATTCAATTAATTGTCTGAGATAGTCATTATACATTTAATCGTTTATTGCTTTATAATATTCATTATGGATAAACAAATTGCAGCCGGATTTATGCAAGCAGAAGAAGCATGTTCAGGCATTGAGACTAAACTGGATGTGACGCATGCAATTGATTGTTTTCCGTTTTTTCACACTTTCTCTATGTTCACATATTTCTATCTTGTTTTGCTTTCCAATTTATATATAAAGATATGTTCATTAGTTGATATTTGAGGAGATTATGCGACAGAATTGTTTCTTGTATCTGGTAAAATTTCTTTTTGTTTTTGCAAACAGGAAAGGTTCAATGAATTTCAATAGAGCTCGCATTTCAAAAGTACGAAATTTATATTTAAACAACTTTATTTGTAATACGCTTTTTAATTTTCCCATTTAATATTTAATTAATCACAAAAAATCGCAAAACTTCAAACTGGTATGCTAACTTAAACTTGTCGATCCTCTTATTGATCTTGAAATCTAGATTGAGATCTACTTAAAGTTGATAAGACCGGACTAAGTGTAAGTTATTCAATAAAGAAATCATTGATAGTGAAGTTTTTGAAACCAATTATGTACACCAAATTTGCAAGATTGGTATAAGCATTGACTAAATAATAATGTTTTAGAAAGCCGAGATGTGGTTCTTACCGATAGTAAAATCAAATACTATAAATTTAGTTTTTATAGACAGTTTCAAAATTCTTACGCAGTTGCTTAAACAGTTATGCAGCTACTGCTTCAGTGACATGAGTAGATTTAATATTTAACTTAATAAATGCACTAGTGATGAAATAATTAGTTAAAAGAAAAATTGGCCTCCATTAAATTCTACTAGTGATGAATTTGATTTCCTGGCCGATATTGTAAATAACTTCTCCGTTCCATCCTCTTCTTCACCAATTGGATTAGAGACCTTTTGCATGGCTATAAAATTTTATATTGTTACAAATGCTGGAAAAACGCAAATCTCAGCATATCAATGCAAGTATACCAACGGATGTATTATTTGGCGTTGATAACTTCTGGGATAAGTGCTAAGATCATATCACATTTGGTAAAAAAAAATGTTATGAAAACTTTTATTTTAAATGTGGCCAATTAGTATATTTAAAACACATGTAACAAAATCATATTATTCATAAACAAACCAAATATTAGGTCAGAGTTTGATCAACTTAAACAAGAACCTAAACAGGATTTTCGGTAAATTTCTCTAGGTACAGGAACAATAAAAAATCAAAATTATCCGCGATTAGGATGTGCAGTTTAACATTGCTTTACGAGCTACAAGACTGTTGATTCTCATTGACTCACAATCACTCATCTATAAGCAAATATACCATTGATTGAGTGTTACATTTTCCTTTGCATAATTAAACTTAGTTGTGCAGCCTAAATAAAAACCACAAAATATAATATTAACACAATTTTAATTGACAAGATTGACCTAAACGCAACATAATCATTTAAGTACTTTTTTAAATGTCTCAGAAAATGTTTTATGTAACAAAATTTGATTGCCATCAGAAAATACCACGACAACCTTTGAGTAATTTAATTGATATAAAGACTAGCATTATCGCGCCAAAAGCTAGGACTTTTGATTAGATTAGACAAGTGTAAGGTGTCGCCTATTTGAAGATAATTTTTCATTGTAATTTTTTATAAAAAGAACTGTATTAACTTATTGCATGTGCTCAAATGAGGGCGGTAATTTAAGCATTTTTCTGTTACCTAATTAGCGAAATCGTATTCGAATATGCAAAGATTTCGCGGAATAATTCGTTTTGTGTGACATTTTCGATTTCCAATTGAAATACCACATTTGCACAGATAACTGAAGGATCTTTTAAAAAAGAATAATACCTCTAATTTTGTGTAAACAAACGCTATTGTGTAAGATAATATTTAAACAAAATATCTAAAATAATTTACTTGCTTAAACTTTACCTAGAACAGATGGTAAACGTGATTCACATTTATAATAAGCAATTAATCGTCCTAAAGTACGATCTATTATCTTATTAATTATCATAAAATGCAACAAAACCAGCTTATAATACTTTCTGCTAATTATCCTAATTTATTGTTCTCGATTCTGAAATGTTGGATATATGAATGAATAAGAATAAATGTTGCTATCAATTTTGGCTCCGAATCTTGCATTTTAAATGTTGTATTAAAACAATTTGTCAATTTTTCTGAATAATTATTTTTCTGCTGATGTTTTATTCTGTTCTTTTAGCTGTAATCTATGATATCTTACTTCGAAACGTAATTGGAATATTTGTTTAAAATAAGATCTGTCGTGATATTTTATTGTTCTCCTTGATCTTGTAAAACTCTACCGAAAACTACAATGTCGCAAAACGGGTAAGTGATCATAAACGAGCAATAACCTTGCATTGGTTTTTAAGAATTATACCAAAATTTCAATATGACATAACTTTCATCAATAATGTTTCAATTTTCTAATCCAAACGATGTTTAAACCCTGACAAAATGAGAATTTTACGCAGTTAATTGTTTCTATACAAAACTAACCATGTTATAATTCGAAAACATTTAAACAAACTAGTTAGATTCACGCAATTTAATGCTAACAATAAATTCTGAAAAAAATAGTTTTATTTGATGATCAATGTTCTGTCTCCTACCTCAAATGTTTAAAATTAATACTTCGAAGTAAACGAAACACTCTTCATGAATAATATAAAGCGGATCAAAGAAAGATTATGTTAGGAGGACGAAGAAATGCCCACTGAAAAATCAGTTATTTATAACTAAATCTGCAGCGTTTTACCTGAAAATTTTGAGTAAAAATATTATTGATATCTTGTTTTTATGGATAATATTTACAGATTGTTAACAAATTTTAATCTGTAAGTGTCGCCTTTTTTGAATTTATTATTCTATAGGAAATAACACACTTCAAATTACTGTTGGTCTTTTGGTATCGATGGTAGATGAGTTCTCGAAAGTATTTTGAGAAATGCAGCGATATGTGATTGAAAATGTGAAATAACCGCATAATTTCAAAGAAAAAATTGAAATTTTAATGTATTGCCTCTTTTGACGGTTGAAAACAAATTTTTAAGAGAAAAGAGGATTTATCTTCTGTTGCCCGGTATACAGCTTGATTGCTTTACGTTTTCGCAAGCACATTTGCACAAGCAGACGTGCAGTTTAACATTTGAAGTGGTCAATTGCAACAATGTATTTTACTTCTTCGTAGCAGAGTTAAAAATACATCTGTAATAGGTTATTAAAAATGTGTTACTATGTGCTTACCAGCTATTTATTATGTGTACATAGGAATAGTTCGCCTAAAATTAACAAAATGGAGATCCGTTTGACTAAATGGAGTTGATGTGTTTTTTTCTATTTGCAAGTAAACAATCGAAATAAAACAAAAAAATGCATATTTTCGAGAAGCAGAAAAGAGAAAAATTGAAACTGTATTAGAGTATGTGTACATCGATCACCACTAGCTAAATCTCACTGTCCGAGCGTGAATTTTCCGCTTGCACAAATCGGGTTGCATTTGGTTTATACACAAAACATCATAAGTTGATAACTCGTTTCTAATATTGCATAATCAGGCATCTTGAAGGCAATATACGATGAACATATACACGAGGTTTCATAAATGTTATTCGCAATAACATACTTGTGTTAAAATTTGGATTTGAAGCATACGTTTGTATTAACATTTCCATTTACACAAATGGTCCACCATTTAATCAACTGCTTTTACAAGAGGTATAAACGAAAGAAAACAAAACACGACAGAAATTAGGCAAATATAGGAGCGTTCAACACAGTAATCTTCACACCGTGCGCCTTTACCATAGCGACAGAACAAAATTGAGGAACAAGGCAAAACGAAAGATTACATTTGGGGTAACACATTCGGATACGTAATAGCGAACAAAACGAACAGTTGGCTAAATCTCAATCCACCAATACAAGAATGACCAAATCTCAGACATTACTTGGTCATAAAACGAGAATGAACCCTACACACACACAAACACAAACACACGTAAAAATCAGTTCAAACAAGAAATAAAATTATAAAAAAGTCAGATTAGTTTCCATCCACATAATCAAAGGGAAACTTAAGATGTATATAAATGAAAGATTGAAGATGGATATTTAGTACTCTCGAAATAAATGTTCATTATCCAATTTGTTTTCCTTACTAATAAGAAATCTACTGTGTAAATTCGAAAATAATTGACATTATGAAGATATATATAGTTATATAAATCCAAAATGTTGACAAATTTGAAACATAACTAAGCGCAATTTTGTTCATACCTCTCGCAAAATCAGTTGACGAGGTGGAGGAAAAACACTACTGTGTAAATTTAAATTCAAACCGGATATTAAATAATATTTAAATGTTATGTAATAAATTCGTGAAAGTCAAATATAAATTTTCAAGAGCATGTTAAACGTCGTTCATTTCAATCCTTTTAGAACCAATAAGTTGAAATGGCATTATTAATTGGTTCATCGGCCAATAAATTATACGAGTTACACAATGTATTCATTATAGCATTAAATGAATTTAAGAATCTAAAAACATAACATCATAGAAAATTGATCTAAGCCAAATCGAGAATAAACTTATTTAAATTTATTACTGTATAAAAGAATATGTTATCCTAATTAAGATTTACCCATAAAAGTAAAATTTATTAAAGATTTTATTTTTTAAACGTTCATTTTGTTTATTTGATGTTTAAATCTTAAATGATGCCTTGTATACCAATAAATTCTTGCGATATTTCCTGTTATTTACTAATGCATATAGACAAAATAAATTGAAATTTAAAAAATTGAATATACATATTTTTAAATTACAATTTATATGAGAATTGTAAATTATTTTCAGGTTATAAATGGAAATCGACAAAGATATTGTTACTTGGTCACCTGATAATTCTGCGCAAATTCGAAAGGTTAAATACTTTAAATTTATGTGTGAATTATCAAACTAATGGTAAAATATATCACAATTCGAATAGTAACCATTAAATCTTTGTGTCAATGAAAATCATCAGCTCTAGCAGAATTAAACATTTATTCTATAATTCCGTTTAAATTACAGCGAACTCCAAATTATACACACTTTTGAGTACATTATCTAGCATCTGTTTTCGTGTTTTCCCAATTTAATTTAAATACCTGGTTGAACGGCCTACTGGAAATTTGCACAATTTCAGTTTATTGTAAATTCTCGTAAAAACTTTTTAACCGTCCTTTCTTAAGCATATTTTGAATAAACAAAGACTAGTTATGTAAGGAAAAATACGTTTCGAGACGTTTAGAAAATGTTCCTGATTTATATTTTTTTCATTTTTGGTATTTGACTATGCCATTACTACCGGTAACCCACATTCCAAGTACTATCAAGGTAGTCGCTTATTAAGAATTTAAATTGAATTTCACTTAATTCATTTTCATGTTTTTGTATGCTGGCTTGTCATTGTGTGCTCACCTGTTTATAATTCTGATTTCGCCTATAAGTTTACAGTTTCTAATTCTGAAAATTCTGCATACTATAACTTTCTACAATCAAATTCGATTTTTCTACTTTTTTATGTATGAAAGCAATATTTCATTGCGCAGAAATGATAACCATACCTTAAATAATTTCGGAGAGCTTGAGGTGCACTAAATCACATTTTGTCAAACACGTTGTTCAACATAGCGAAAAACCGTCGATTTAACGTACTCATATGTTTCTAATTTTCCTTATTTTCACCACAGTCTGATGGCGACATGACAACAGCGATAAACATAAAATTCGTGCGATGTATATATGTGGAAGTATTGTTTTCTTGGGTTAGTTGTGCTATGTTGTGCGACAGTTTAGTTGTATTTGTCGATTATGAAATGCAATCGATTTAAGCTTAACTTTTTTGCCGTATTTTTTATGTTAAGTCAAATAGGTTCGTTATGGTTGTGACAAGTTGATAGAGATTTGCACTAGATTTTTATCTCAATTTATTTTCTTCCCTAGCTTTGTTAGTTTTATTTTCAAGTTATTTGTCGGAATGGGTTCCCTGATTTCATTTTGCTTTAAGAATTAACATGGGCTATTGTAGTTATTCAATCAAAGTTAGTTTTGTGCCCTGTATTTGCGTGTCGTTTTGTGAAGTATGATCTGGTTATGCATCTGATAACGTTTGCACAGTTTTAATTGGCTAATCCGACTTAGATCGCCCATTCATTTTCTATTTTGTCATTTCCCAAACCTATTTCGTCTGGAATTATTAAATTTTTAGTAAAAATTAGATTCTATTTCCTATTTTCATTTTGCATGATTGATACTAATATGTTTCATTTTTTTCTAAATAATCCAATACAGTATTTTGTGATTTTTTAGTGCTAAGTTGCGTTAGTTGGATAAAAAAGCTGCTTTTCAATGCAAATATAATCTTCATCTTCCCCTATTACCAAACACAAAATTATTATACATGATGAGATATATATGCCAAAGATATGAAATATTAGTGTTGAATGATCACTAATGCAGAAAGCCAAGTTCATATAGATCAATGAAAAATACCAGATGATACAATAAGGAGGTTAAAATCCATGCACGCTAATTAGATCAAACAAATTTCAAAAACTCAAATATGAAAATTCTTATTGACAAAGTATTTAAATGTCTATTTTATCACACGCACAATCTGAACAAAAAATTTTTCGATCATCAACAGCTATATTGTTTGTCAAATAAGCAGAACGAAGAGGCTATGGAATGTCACTTTTAGATGTTAAACTGCATGTTATACTGTAAAGTATGGTGCTTCAAAATCATTCGTTCAAAACTGGCAATGCTAGTAAATCTTGAGATGGTTAAAACGTTGGATATAATCGTATCATTTTACAAAATTTTGCAAGAGAAGATAAATATCCAGCAACAAATGAAGCAAACAAAATTACCACGTAATAAGGATCAATCTTATCTCACTTAAACAATTATAAATTTCATTATTAATCTGATTTGTTTTCGATAGAAAGAAAGAAGACTAATAGATTTTTAAGTATTTTTCACAAGATTCAAACGTGTAAATCAAGATTACTATCTCGACATAATCAGCAATCTCATTATATACATATATTTTTTAATATGAAAAAAGCACTGTTCGAACGTTTTGAAGTTTCATTTAGCTAAAGCCACATTTAGTTTTTTTAATAAACCATTGAAAGTATTTGTTGTATAGGTCTAGCCTTGCTCGAATTTGGCTTACTAGATCAATTGAATGAATATGGCGACTTTGAATCTTTCAGTTTGAGGACTTTCTACGATTTCAGTTGTCAAGATTAAATATTTTATTGTATTAAACATATATATATATATATGTTCAATTACTATATATATATGTATACATATAGATAATTTTTTTATATATAACATTTAATTAGTGAACGTTCCTTCTTCTTATTATTATTGTCATATAATTTATTTATTAATAATGAAACGACGTACATATGCTTATCAAGTATTGACCTTAAAATGCCTACAAAATGCTAAAGGAAAAATGACTTTTAAAGCGATGCGGAAAAAAGTATTGAAAATAAATTTATGCATGACGGAAAGTATATTCTAGCAATGAACCAGACCCGGAAGTTAGACTCATAATTGTTTGGACGCTCGTCTATTTCTCAATCTTTATTTTTTGTATTTATTTTTATGAAAATGAGACGAGAAAGAACTTTTTTCTATTTAGTTGCATAGTTTAAACATTTGACCATGTAAGTAGTAATATGAATTTAGAAATTTTTTTATTTCAAAATAACTTTTAGTTTTATATATATATGTATATATATATATATATATATATATATATATATATATATATATATATATGTATATATATATAAATGCGTTGGTGTGTGTACAATCAATTTTTAGAATGCAACTAGCCTAGGTCCATGTTAGGGACACTTTTATTCCTGTATGTATAGAAAACTATTTTCAGTTATACTATTAAGTTTATTGATGTTCATAATTTTAAATTACGAAAAATCTTCATTTTCGTTAATTAGGTCATATTTAAAGAAGAATCTTCTCCTTTTTTATGATTCTTCACTTTTATACGGTAAACAGTTTTGAATGGGTCGGGAAAGTGAAATAAAAATTTATTGTAATTCTTGTGGAATAAAAACTTTCATATTGTTTATATACATTTAACGTATTCAACCTTTCATATTTCCGTAGTATGATTATGTTATCAAGTAGCAATATCATTGTCGATTTTTATTTATAATCTGTAAATCATATTCGAGTCTCATATAAAATATAATTTCAAAAAATGTATAATCAATTTGTATTTTTTAAATTTATTTTGTTTACGCGCATTACTAAATTACAGAAAATATCGCAAAAGTTTATTAGTTTACAAGGCATCATGTAAGTTTTAAACATATTAAATATTCGAAATGAACATATAAAATTAGATTGTATAATATTTTTTTTAAATTTTACTTAGTTTGATAAAAATTAATGAAAATAATGCATCCTTTTACATTTTAATAAATCCAAATAAGTATTTTCTCGATTTGACTTTGATCAATTTTAAAAGATGCTCAGTCTTTTGTTTCTTGAATTCCTTTTATGCTTTAATGAATACACTGTGTGTCTTTTATATTTTTTTGGTCGATAAGCCATTTAATAATGCCCTTTCAACTCTTGCCTTCCAAAAGTGTTTAAATGAACGAGATTTAACAAGCTTCTGTAAATTGAAATTTGACTTTTACGAATTTATTGCACATTATATATATATATATATATATATATATATATATATATATATATAGGTATATTCTTTATATTTATATTAAATATATTACACAGTATAATTTTTATTAGGAAGAGTGATCTCATTTAATGACGATGTGGATAATATAATTAAACGAACATTGGTTGCGAGGGTGGTGATAACAATTATTATAATCAAGGTTGCGGTCTTGATATAAACACCTGACCCATTAATTTCTTACATATGTCAGTATAAACTAAGAATTGTATAGTGTAGAAAAGGAAATTCATCCAGTAGACCGCTTTCGTCCTTATTTGGAACTCATCATGTACTGGCCAGAATTTGCCGCGGACAGGACTCGAACCTGGACACGTCTGCTTCGGAATCTGGTGCTGTAACCGCTGAGCCATCCTGCCACACATTACACTAAAAACAATTTTCAGTTTTATACTAACTAATGTAACTTGGTTAGTCAATTTTTCCATTAGGTGGAGCTCATATGCCATCCATTTAGACCCAAACTTCCAACTAACCATCCCCAATCTGTCCTTACTGAACAGACACCACACTACATGGGTAAGTGGTATTGAAATGTACATTTATATAATTAAACGATCATTGGTTGCGTGAGTGGTGATAAAAATAATTATGATCAAGGTTGCGGTCTTGATATAAACACCTAACCTATTAATTACTTTATTTATTACCTAAAATTTTGAATTTCCCGTTTCGTGTACATGCGAATATGAGGTCTTCGTGATGATTTGTTTCTAGAGGAAATTCTTGAAACACATTAGTAATCGGGTCCAAAAAGTTTGTCGTTGTCTTATCCAGTGAAATGTTTGTAAACATAGATGAAACCTCAAGCGACATCGTTTTATTTTCTCGGATTTTTTCCCTTAAATTAATCTATTAGCTTAAGAGTTTTTGATGTTGTTAGGGTTTGTGATATTTCGTATCTGGTTTAAGCTTCGATATAAGCAGTAATAGATTTCATCAACATGATATCTTAAACGGCGGGCAACAAATAACGCAAACCAATAACAATTTACTAGCATCTAAGCAGGCACAAAAACCCATTAGACCAACCTCAATAAATATTCGATCGGTTTGATAACAAATTTTAAAAAACAGCTGCGCAATCACCACAACTACGATCGTGACTACAAAATAAGCGATCAACACAACAATTCGCACACCCTACATTGTTAGGGATTGAAAGGGAGCGATATGAAACTAAACAGGGAAAAACAGAGGACAAAAAATGGGGAAAATATTCGTGCACGTAATAGCCTAGAAAACCAACATCGGTCAAAATCCAGTCCATCAATTCAAGAATAACCAGATTTCTAGCATCATTCTGTTTTTAAATGAGCATTACCCCTACACACACAGACATGCACAATGAAACACTCATATTCACTCAAAAATCAACTCACAATAAACACCAACAATAAATAGAAGAAAACCAGAAAATCAGACTCGTAATCATTTATTTAATCGATTAAAAATCTTAAATCTTTATAAATGAAAGATTCTAAAGTGTTTTTTATAATTTTCGAAATAAACTGGCTATTATCTTCATTATTATAATCAAGGTTTCGGTCTTGATATAAACACCTGACCCATTAATTTCTTACATATGTCAATATAAACTAAGAATTGTATAGTGTAGAAAAGGAAATTCATCCAGTAGACCGCTTTCGTCCTTATTTGGAACTCATCATGTACTGGCCAGAATTTGCCGCGGACAGGACTCGAACCTGGACACGTCTGCTTCGGAATCTGGTGCTGTAACCGCTGAGCCATCCTGCTACACATTACACTAAAAACAATTTTCAGTTTTATACTAACTAATGTAACTTGGTTAGTCAATTTTTCCATTAGGTGGAGCTCATAGGACATCCATTTAGACCCCAACTTCCAACTAACCATCCACAATCTGTCCTTACTGAACAGACACCACACTACATGGGTAAGTGGTATTGAAATGTACATTTATATAATTAAACGATCATTGGTTGCGTGAGTGGTGATAAAAATAATTATGATCAAGGTTGCGGTCTTGATATAAACACCTGACCCATTAATTACTTTATTTATTACCTAAAATTTTGAATTTCCCGTTTCGTGTACATGCGAATATGAGGTCTTCGTGATGATTTGTTTCTAGAGGAAATTCTTGAAACACATTAGTAATCGGGTCCAAAAAGTTTGTCGTTGTCTTATCCAGTGAAATGTTTGTAAACATAGATGAAACCTCAAGCGACATCGTTTTATTTTCTCGGATTTTTTCCCTTAAATTAATCTATTAGCTTAAGAGTTTTTGATGTTGTTAGGGTTTGTGATATTTCGTATCTGGTTTAAGCTTCGATATAAGCAGTAATAGATTTCATCAACATGATATCTTAAACGGCGGGCAACAAATAACGCAAACCAATAACAATTTACTAGCATCTAAGCAGGCACAAAAACCCATTAGACCAACCTCAATAAATATTCGATCGGTTTGATAACAAATTTTAAAAAACAGCTGCGCAATCACCACAACTACGATCGTGACTACAAAATAAGCGATCAACACAACAATTCGCACACCCTACATTGTTAGGGATTGAAAGGGAGCGATATGAAACTAAACAGGGAAAAACAGAGGACAAAAAATGGGGAAAATATTCGTGCACGTAATAGCCTAGAAAACCAACATCGGTCAAAATCCAGTCCATCAATTCAAGAATAACCAGATTTCTAGCATCATTCTGTTTTTAAATGAGCATTACCCCTACACACACAGACATGCACAATGAAACACTCATATTCACTCAAAAATCAACTCACAATAAACACCAACAATAAATAGAAGAAAACCAGAAAATCAGACTCGTAATCATTTATTTAATCGATTAAAAATCTTAAATCTTTATAAATGAAAGATTCTAAAGTGTTTTTTATAATTTTCGAAATAAACTGGCTATTATCTTCATTATTATAATCAAGGTTTCGGTCTTGATATAAACACCTGACCCATTAATTTCTTACATATGTCAATATAAACTAAGAATTGTATAGAATTAGTAGATTGAGCCATTTATTGAAACTCATCAATGGTTAGGTGACAGATTCTGGAAGCCAATTGTTTAATATTTCATCCTGCCGCACCCGTCCACTCGTTTACAGCCACGGCTAATTTTGAGTCTAAATGGATGCTATATGATCTCCAACTAAATGAAAAATAGACTAACTAAGTTACATTAGTTTGTATATAACTGAAAAATGTGTGCAGTGTAGTGTGCGGCAGGATGGCTCAGTGGTTAGAGAACCAGATTCCGAAGCAGACGTTCCCAGGTTCAAGTCCTGTCCGCGGCAAATTCTGGCCAGTACATGATGAGTTTCCAATTAGGACGAAACCGGTCTACTGGATGAATTGCTAGTAAATTGTTATCGATTTGCGTTATTTGTTGCCCGCCGTTTAAGATATCATGTTGATGAAATCTATTACTGCTTATATCGAAGCTTAAACCAGATACGAAATATCACAAACCCTAACAACATCAAAAACTCTTAAGCTAATATATTAATTTAAGGGAAAACATCCAAGAAAATAAAACGATGTCGCTTGAGGTATCATCTATGTTTACAAACATTTCACTGGATAAGACAACGACAAACTTTTTGGACCCGGTTACTAATGTGTTTCAAGAATGCACTAGATACCATTCGAAACGTGAATTTCACAATTTAAAGGAATAAATACCGGAAGTTAAACTGTGTAACTATGGGAAGCTGTATTGCACATCACGTGGCAGATTTTTCTATTTACCATTTTTAAGCAAATGAGACTAAATTCTCTCCAAATAATTTATAGTCTTTAAATTTCGCGTATTTGCAGCATATATATATATATATATATATATATATATATATATATATATATATATATATATATATATATATATATACTTTATTATGTCCATTGCCTTCGAATATTACACAGTATATTTTTAGTTAGGAAGAAAGCTATATCTGGGCATATATGTTAAATTTGGCGCCCAGCGATATTGAAAAATTTCTTAATTCTACTCAAATAAAAGTCCGAAAATTATTATGCATAAACGAAGCTCTTTACATAAAACAACAAATATCAAGCCAAAACATTTAAAAGTTTTACCGACATATTTTAATTTACTGGCTACGAATTGTACAACCCGACGAAAATTCACTGGCAACTAGGCAAACCGAACACCACTTAGATGAACCTTAACATAAATTTGTAAAACAGTGACAAGAATATAAAAATAAGATGAACGATCGACACAACAATCTGTAGATCCGGCCCTGTTACCAAGGTTACAGAATAAAACTGAGGAACAAGGTGAAACAAAAGACAATACACGAGTTAAAACCTTCATACACCAAACATCATAAGCTCGACTCGCAATGATAATGGTGAACGGCTTTTGGATAGCTGCGCTGAACATAGACTATATTAAGTAGTACAAATTTCAGACGTAGTGTTAAACGTTGTGCTACATGGCGTCCTTCAGCACCCGGACATCGGTGGACTCAAATAGATCATGTACCAATTAGTTATAGATGGCGTGGTTGCATACAGGATTGTCGCTGTTTTTGGAACACTTATGTCGACTCGGACCATGCACTTATCCGTTGTAGATTTTCTGTTAAATTTTCCGGGAAAATAATTAAGAATAAACCCCAAATTGATGTAGGCAAACTCGAACAACCGTCCATCCGACAAAACTATGAAAATATTCTTAAGGCTAATCTAACTGGTCTGAATAGCGAAAATCCGAATATACTTTGGTCCAAGATAAGTTCCACTATGCACAATGCAGGTACTACTGTATGTGGTATAGCAGGCCCCCGTAGAAATAATCACTGGCTCTCTGTAAAATCTATGGAGATACTCGAAATAAGGCGCCAAATTCCACCTGGCTCGACTCATAATAATACCCGTCGCAATATAAGACGCCAACTTAAGCGCATGTCTAAAAGGCGATCTCGAAAACCTTTGGAGCAGAAAGGCTGAAAAAATGGAAGTAGCTTTCGCGTCAGGTAACAGTAGCTGTTTGTTCCAACTTATACGCACAACAGGTCCGAGAAAGTTAAAAGTTAGCGAAACTATAAATGATAGTAACAACGAATTAATAACCGATAAAATAAGTCGTCTTGACAGGTGGGCTGAACACCTTAGAGATCAATTTTCTTGGCTATCCGCGTCAGTGTCCGCTTCCCGAAAGCATGTCTGCATCAACAGTGTGGAATGTTAGTCCCGAAGAACCATCCGAGTTAGAAGTACGCGATGCAATCCTATCTCTTAAGCGCTGCAAAGCCGCCGGCCCCGATGATCTGCTTCCGGGATTGTTTAAGGATGGTGGCGATATAATTTCAGGAGCGTTGACCAAACTTTTTCATACTATTTGGAATGAGGAAACCGTACCACTTGACTGGAATGAGTCGACCATCATTCCCATCTTCAAAAACGGCAATCGTAATTCGTGCGATAACCATCGTGGTATAAGTTTGACTCCGGTCGTATCAAGGTTATTTGCTTCGATTAGTCTACGTCGTCTTAGCGCTTCACGTGAATCACAAACAAGAGAAGAACAGGCCGGATTCCGCGCAGGACGAGGTTTTTTAGATAATATTTTTAAGTTAAGGCAAGTTCTCGAAAAGAGACATTTATATCACCGTCCCACAATAGTCGTCTTTCTAGACTTCAAGGGTGCATTTGATTCAGTGGATCGCAATGTTTTATTCCATATCTTGTCGAAAAGCGGTGTGCCCACTAAATTTGTTAATATTGTACGAGCTCTCTACACAAATACTTCTGATCGCGTTAAGGTTTACAACGAATTAACGCATAACTTTACAGCCAGCAGTGGTGTTCGTCAAGGTTGTCCACTTTCCCCATTTTTGTTTAATTTTGTAATCGATGCTATTATGAATAACACTCTCTCACACATTCAGGACGCTGGAGTTGAAGTTCTCCCGGGAGATAAACTAGTCGATCTTGACTATGCGGACGATATCGTACTATTATTCGACAATCAGCATGCTGCCCAGACCACCTTAAATAGATTAGCAAACATTGTTCCGTTTTTCGGTATGATATTCGCACCCTCTAAATGTAAGATACTGTTACAGGATAACCCACCACTCAATCCAACGTTGCGACTGCAGAATGAAGATCTTGACATAGTCGACAGGTTTACATATCTTGAGAGCTCTATCAATAACGTAGGCAATATGTCCGACGAGTTGAGAATACGGATCGCGAAAGCTAGAGTAGCTTTCTCGAACCTTCGTCATTTATGGAGAAACGCGAATAGTTCACTTTGCCTTAAAGGTCGTGTTTACAATGCATCTGTACGCGCAGTCTTACTATACGCTAGTAAAACTTGGCCTCTTAGAGTTGATGATTTGAGACGCTTACAGGCATTCGATCATCGTTGTTTGAAAAGTATAGCACATGTTGGTTACCAACAACGAATAACTAACGTTGACATCCGTAGACGTATTTTTTGGATCTGACAATAAGTGCTCGTCTTTAGAAAAGCAAATAAGGCTCCATCAACTTCGTTGGCTCGGTCACGTTTTGCGTATGCCCTCATTCCGATTGCCCAATAGAGCTCTGTTCTCTCATCCAGCACCAAATTGTCGTAAGAAACAAGGTGGGCAGATTTTGACATGGCAGAAACAATTAAAGTCACTTACATCTAAATTGGGTATATGGATCCACTCGTCTGCCGGGATGGGGTCCTCGTGCACATCACAGTTCTTGGTTAGAAACCCTTAGCGATATGGCAGCGAATCGAGCTCAGTGGCGATCTTGTTGCAGATGTCTAGTATAATCATCTTCGTAACTTTCTTTTCTTAGTAGGGCAAAGTTAGCTGCGAGGTTCGGTTTGTTTATGACGTGATACGGTGAAATCTGCAAGGAAGCTGTGTTGCTGATGTCGCCTTGCCGGAATGCTAACTTGGCCATAATGGTGTTGTGGAGAGGTTTAGTTTGCCTCATTTCTGTGAGTTATCCTGATAAATTTACTCATAGTAGCAAGGTTTTCCTTCTCTCTCTACCCCTCTCCCTCTCTCGTAAATCTCAATAATAATTTATCTAAATTCACTTCTATACTTTTTTTTCACTCCTTATTGTTATATGGCAGTGAAACATTAGTCACTTGACTTTTGTGTGGCTGGAAATGATGATGACACCAAACAGCCAAAAAGGGCTAATACTTGTGCAAAACCGAATTCATCAATACAGGAATAACAAGATCTAGAAAGTTACTCCGTTATAAAATGAGAATGTCCCTTACACGAAAACAGATAGGTTCACATACACTCGCATACAAACACAAAAATCAACTCGCGATAACGACCAACAAGAAATGACAGTAAAACTGTATATTAAATTAGTTGCCACCAACTTAATCAAAAGAAAACCAAATATTTACACAATGCAGTTTGGTGCTCGCTAGTCAGTTTGCTGTTGTACTCTGATGATGATCATGCAAGGTCGAAATGCGTCAGTGCGTTGCGGCTGGCGGTAGTTTTGTTATGCTGTTCGATGACTGGTTAAATACAATGGGATTGGTGTTTACTTCAAGCTCGCAAACTTGATTAAAAGAATTGTTAACACCACCCGCTCAATCAATTATTGTTTAACTTTATTTGCTATACATATATTTGTAGCGGAAGCTGCAAACAGTTAATATTCGTGACTGCATAGAAATTGCGCGGCCGACATTTCCGGGTTGTAAGGGAAGCTGTAATCAGTTGATGTAGCGTCTAACAAACTTGAATAATTTGTTAGTATTTGAGAATCAAATGCTTTAATTCACCTAACCAGGAAATCTATTGTTACCATATATTCCGTAAAATTTCTGAATGTTCGTCAGATTAGCTTGAGTTAATTTTTGTTTAAAAAAACTACCTTTCAGACCTCCGTCAGTCAATGGCAAACACCTAAATTCTCGCGTAACAGTCTTGTCCGGAGATATGGATGAAGTCATCCAAGTGGAAATTACAGAAAAAGTGCGTCAGTTGGTGGATAAGCGACGGCAGGAGGACAAGGTCGACTATGGAAAGGTAGCAAAAGAATTGCGAATTTGGCTGAATGAAAAACATGGTCGTATCTGGCAGGTTATCATTGCCAAAGGTTCATTTTGGTCACAGTACAGTCACGACGCCGGTAATTCTCTGACTTTCATATATGATGATGTCGGCTACATCTTTTGGCGGAATAATTTATAGGCCTTCAAATATACGTTTATAACTGATGCAAAACATTACATTCTTGCTCAATGTTTTAGGTGCCAATTTTAGTTTATATTTTAAATTTTGTTTTTCGATCAAATACCCATCGATAAGCTGATGGTTAATTTAACATAATTCCAAGTGCTCGCTAACTGCCTGTGTTGCACTTCGAATTATAACAACAAATTCTTTTCTCACAATTATACCTTTCCGATGATTTTGTGCAAAAATAAATGAGTATTCGTGTTAACATCTGAATTTTGTTTAAAACTAATAATTTAGAAATAATTTTCCAGAGTAGTCTTACATAAATATTCGGACTTATATATTTTGAATAATATTAGTAAATAAACATTAATTAATGGGAAGTTCGCACCTAATTAAAATACACAATTTCGGCGGAATAGGGTAACAAGAAAACTAAGCATGCACTTAATAGTAACCAAGGATACTAATAGTGTTCGTATAAAACACAAGTGGTTTAATAATTGTCGAGCTATTCCTCAACGCCATGAAACTCCGACACTTCATGTTTTTTTACTTTTATGATTAGCTATGGTTCCGTGAAGTTGCTTTTTTAATAACCAGCGGCTTGTGTGAACTTCAATTTACACACACACACATACACACACACATACACACACATATATATATATATATATATATATATATATATATATATATATATATATATATATATCGCGAAATGCAATTTATTCTACCTTATATATATATATATATATATATATATATATATATATATATATATATATATATATGTGTGTGTGTGTGTGTATGTATAAAATCTTATAAATCTGAAAATTCAGTCATGCATAGATGAGAAAATGAAATTAATTTGCTTTCATTTCATCGAAGAATTATCAGTAATGGCCATAATGAATACAACCGAGGATCAAACTTGAGCTCATCTGTCATATGTGATTATTTGTATGGGGCTGAACCAAATATTTTATAGTTTAACTTTTTTCTTGATCCATTCGTTTTATTACTGACGTTGTATCCAGTCGGGATAATCGCGGTCTAATTGATAAGGTGAACCAGTATACTAATGCTTTTATTTTTATGCCTGTATTTTACATAAGTAAACAAGATTGACTTGATTACTGCGTATATCATATTATTATAAAATTAATATAGTATAGGATAGTAAATACGTCCTATTTACTAGACAACAGTTCTGTCTATATTGAGCGTTTACTCAGTGGAAGCCAGATTTTGCTATGTTAGAAACTTTAACACTGGATAGATCTTATCCCGTTTTTATTAAAAAAATTGATGAATTAGTAAAACCTGTTTCTTCGTAAATATTGACGTACATATATGTTACGCGGATGTTCATATTTCTTAGAAATCATCCTGAATAAATAGCGTGAGAGAACAAGGCCATCAAAACGCGTACTCTAAATCGATAGATACATTTAAAATTATCCAGGTCTCCCGTCTCTATTATCAGCCATATATTTTAGAATACCGAATAATCGAAGAAACGGAAATGTGAATAATATAAATGAAGCGATAGAACACTGTTTGAATCAAGCTTACAAACTAGATTTAAAGAGATTTTATCACAACCCGAGCGAACAACGATTGTTTAATTGTATTAAATAATACAACAAAGCTGTTTGGATAATTGAAATACAGCCAAAATTTTGAATTAATTTTGAAATAAATTCGATGTGATCTATGAAAATATTTAATGTTTTCCCATAGAAGTTTCACTCGATGGTTGAATTTTGCTTCGAAAATATCCAAATACATAAATATTCAGTTAAATACTGTTTTTTGCTGAGAACTAATAGATATGCAAGTATGTATTCGGTGTTGCCAACCTAGTAACAAATTAGTTCAGTTGTGACCAGAAGGATAAACCAAAGGCAGCATGAACGGAAAGTATAATCCCGTGCACATTCGTTTCGTGCTTATTGGCGACACATCAGTAGGAGCCGGTATTACAGAATCGTCTAGAAGATTATACCGTCCTATTATCCCACGATCTTCACCCAAATATATTGTGGTTAAAGGGCGTAATACCGGCTCCTACTGATGAGTCGCCAGTAAGCACGAAAGGAATGTGCATGAGATTATACTTTCCGTTCATGCTGCCTTTGGTTTATCCTTCTGGTCACAACTGAACTAATTTGTTAATAGGTTCGCAAAACCTAATACATACTTGCATATATATTAGTTCTTTGCATATATATTAGTTCTTCGCAACAAACAGTATTTAACTGTAATATATTGAATTTAATGATGTCATGCTTATTGCGAAATGTGATAACTGATATCGATGAAGGTCAGAGTGTATGGTTTAACTGGAGTAACAGGTGTTCGGAAATTGTTGTAATTCTCAATTTGGGTGAACTTTAGCACAAATTTCTACCATCAGGTTGGTAACATGTACCGACTCGGAAACCATAGTGTTAGTATCCGGTACTCATCGATTTAAAAAAATGTATCAGTTACTAACACAATAGCCATAGTGTTAGTGTCCTTTATAGACTCGGTATATATATTATATAGTGTGAGTTAGCATTGAAGTCGTATTGTCGTTGACTTCAGATTATGTTAGCTTCACTATTACAGGTTTACATATTCGTCTAGGAGATTGTACCGTCCTATTATTCCACATTCTTCTACCAAATATATAGTGGTTAAAGGGCGTAATACCGGCTCCTACTGATGAGTCGCCAGTAAACACGAAACGAATGTGTATGAGAATATACTTTCCGTTCATGCTGTCTTTGGTTTATCCTTCTAGTGACAAATGAAATAATTTGTTACCAGGTTCGCAACATCTAATACATACTTACATAAATATTCGAGAGAACTATGTCTGTATAACACAATTATTTTTCTTTTTAATCGCGTATTTGATACTATAAGCCTTATTACTGTGATCATTTCAAATGCATAAATTCAATGCAAATTACATAGAATTCCCACACACACACAAACACACACACACATACATATATACATACATACATATATATATATATATATATATATATATATATATATATATATTTGAATTATGACTTCATTATTTATTACCTGGTATTTTGAGAAATAATGTTAACCTTTACAATATAGCCTTTTACTCAAGTGCAATGACTTGTTCGATTACGCTTATCAATGAGTGCGAGAAATGGTCAACAATTTTACAGAGATTAAGAACATTAAAGTTTCAACTTTTATCAGAAATGTAGACGGACTACACGACAACATATAGCAAATAACGACTTACAGATCAGAAAATGTAGGGGTTGCTAAGATTATTTTAATAAGATACTGGAGGACGGTACTATTCGTTCAAGCTCTAGTCTGTGGGTATCACCGACACAAATGCAAGCCCTGCGCCACGTTGGTGATTGGAGATTACGTGGTGATTATCGGACCAATATTATAGTAACGATTCCTAATCTAATTCCAATCTACAATGCAAATTATATATTAGACGAGGTAGCCCAAACGCAAATGGTTTTCGGTGCCTTATTCTAAACGACTTTATCATCAGATGCAAATAAACGGAGAAGTCATAGCGGAAACATCTCTCATTACATTGTTTGTCCTTTACGAATAACCCGCTATGCCATTTGGTCTGTGTAATTTAATGCAAACAGTTCACATATTAATCAATAAGTTTCTAAAGAATCATCCGTTTATACATTCCTATTTCAATGGGATCATAATTGCACTAGCGTCTGAGAGCAACAATTAAAATACATCAAACATATGTTGGCTCGTATCGAGCTCTTTGGTTTCACGTTAAAAATGGAAATATTTGAGTGCGTCCAAAAACAATTCAAGTTCCTTGGGTATTCTTTCAGCCATGGTATCATCAATACAGTTGAAGATAAGGTCGATGCTATAAGGAAAGCTTCCTACACGGATAACTTTAAAAGAACTGCGCCATATTTCTTGACATATGTAACTATTATAGACCTTTCATTCTCACGATGGCGCAAACAAAAGCACAACTTACAAGACAACTTCAATTCTTTAAATCAAGTATGCGAGCTTGAAGTAACCACCAATCCCATTTTATTTAAACAGTCGTCGAACAACATAACAACGCACTAAGTGCGTTGCGGCTGGCGGTAGTTTTGTTATGTTGTTCGACGACTGGTTAAATAAAATGGGATTGGTGTTTACTTCAAGCTTGCAAACTTGATTTAAAGAATTGTTACCACCACCCGCGCAAACAGTTATTGTTAAAGACAACTTCAAGTCTGAAATCGCCGAAGTCCAATTCTTGTCAGCATTGGGACGCCACCGATCACCCGATGTTCTAAATAATTTAAAAATAACTTAAAAAATATACTACATAGCGTGCCATTAAACAAAAAATTCCATTACAACTCAACAGATGCATTTGGCATTGCTCTAAGCGCCAAAGTGAAACTGGAAGTCCAGGGTAAACTACACACATTACCATTCTTCTCCATAAAACTGCAGTCAGCAAATCAAAAGTATTCGGCTATGGTAAGAGACACTTTTAGCTTTGTACAACGCCTGTCTCTATTTTAGACGATATCTCCTTTTTCGCCTCTTTGAAGTGATGAGTGATAATGCATCGTTAATGAAGGCCCTTCATATAAGTTCTCAGAATTACACACACAGTATAACACACTAACTGATCTGCCTCACTTAATTCAAATTTAACCTCAGACATAGCAAAATTCAAAGAGAATTTGGTGACTGGTAGTTACGCTCGTATTGTAATAAATTCAATTTTCCATCAGCATGCCAAATTATAACTATACAAAGATGTTCAGACAAATCAACAACCGAACAAAGTACTTATATCATAACACCGTAAATTCTCAGATCGGTTTACCGGGTTCAAGGTAGGCAATGTGAAATTCATCGTATAAAAATTGACGGAGAATTGTTTAGCAAAATTTGACACCCACAAGACTGGCAACGCGCGACATTTAACGAATGTCCTAACTGGAGTTACCCTGGTGGAAATTATGCTAGAACTTTGCTACAAGAATGCTTAATCTGGTCGACAATCAGATATTAAATTAGTGATTAGGTTGAAACTTGCTGGCTATCCCAATTTTCCTGTCTACCGCCATAGGTACTCTGCATTTGGCCGTTTTGAGCTGCCTTAAGCTCGTTTTACATATATCAGTATGGGCATCATTGCCTCATCTGTAGTGCGCGGCTTCCTTTATTGCATAACTAAAGTTGATCGCCAAACGGGATGGCTGTAAATAATATCGTTAAACAGTCATGATGTGAAAATTGTTCCCTACACGTTTTTTCTTCCCTGGGTGGCAAGATTTAGTGTACCAGATGTAGGAGTAAACGATTAAATCCAAGGTATTTAAAAATCCCTAGGAGTCGATGAGCTCAGGACGACTCCATTCAAACAGAACTATAACATTTACGTGTAACGCGTTCCTCGCGAGTTGAAGTATTCGTTATGTGCCTTACGCAAATAATACGAATGGCTTAGCGCACACCCCTTGGTATCGTGATAATATAAACAATCAGTAGCACAAGTTACTTATGGTCATAAACCGCAACAAACTGCAAACCTCACGTGTAGCTAAGTAATAAGTGATGAACTACCAGCGGCGGAATTTATTCAGCAACTTCATCGTCTTCAAAACAATCTGCCTCCGCAACGGACTAGGGAACAGCGTCCATCAGTTTAGATTTCAGAAGCCATGGACAAATGTAAACAATTTTATGCTTTATTAGATGAAGTAGACTTTTTTCTGAAGTGAAAGTACGACGAGTCTTAACCGATAATCAAACGAGGTCCCAAAACTATTTTGTTATCGACTACAACGGAATTCATGACCCGGTATCTATTTGACCTCATTTATAAGAGGAAGTGATGCAGATCAAGAACAACCGTCAGCCAGTGCGTTTGAACATAAAAAGCAAAGTAGTATGACGGGAACTACTCCAGAGCATACATAAACAACGAGAAAAATACCCCGTCCACGAGTTCGACTTAAATTTAAAGTAGGCTACGTCAATTTTGGCGCCTCGTGATGTACCATGGCAAATTCAACAAAATCACTTCTTACAGGCATATTAATTTTTACATTTATAGAATGCTTTTTCAGTTTAATTTTACAATTTATTTGTGATAGTTTCGTTATGATAAAAACAATGTTCATCTAGGTTAAATAATTCATCTAGAATAAAAATTTTCGTTTTATTGCACACATGGACAAACAGGCGGTATTTTTTGTGGCAGCAGACCGCTATCCTTTGTTTGTTATCAGTTGAACTGTACGGCGTTGGTCAATTACAAATACAGACAGTTGACGACTTGTTATACAATGTTCTGACACCATGGGATCAACAGGATGGATTTCAATGTTTGCTATAGTTCACCAAAATTGATAATTACAACTATCTCTGAATACCTGTTACTCCAGTAAATCCGTACACTCTAGCCTGTTAGACATGCCGAAATATACAGAAACATTTAAATTTCCTCAATACTGATTACATCACATTCGTCTGCAACTAAACCTTTCCTAGGCAAATAATATACTAATTATTAAAATTTTCATGCTAAACAACATAATATGGTTTTGCTGCAATAAAATGCAATATCTTGGCAAAACCTTTCGTGTAATACCTATTTGCAAAGTATTGCTTCTTATAAGCCGAGTCATACGAACTTAATGCTGATTTTTAACTTTTGATCTGTGAAACCTCAGTGCATGCTGAAGTACTGCTTGGTGAATTAAACAATCGGCTTCAGCATATTCACTTTACAATTGCAAACGAGGATGATCATGTTCTGTATTTCTTGATGTATTTCTCAAACTCATAATCTATGTTATTTTGTGCAGAACAAAATAACTTATGTTAAAAGAGAAAATGATATAATCAAATTTCAATGTCAACTTTCTCTTGAATTGGGAGAAGGATTTAGTTAAGCAATTATGGAATAAGGTTTTGCATGCTCGATCACGTCAATGTTTGCAGAGAAGTTTGGATTTTGTGAGTCAAACTCGAATGATAAATGTCCACCACCGCCCAACACTTTGTCGATAACTATAAGCCTAATTGTTAAATAAAACTCGTTTTGTTTGCCTATACAGCACATAAAATCCGGTGTTTATTCAACGAAACAGACCAGATAAAAAATTGTCATGCAGAGTTAGGACTGTCTTTAAATAGTTCGTTTAATTCAAAATATCGGAATAATAAACTTGTAAATACAACTTTCCTGATTCTATCCTTGATAAAAAGCAAACATATGTGAAGATTTTTGCGCAATTAATGCAGATTTATCGTGCAGATTTAAAAAAATGATAACTTTCCATATTTTAGTGAATAGAATTTTATTTCCAATAATTGTGCACATTAGAATACGTATAATTGTGTAGGTTATGTAGTATATTAATTAACGCTCTAAAATACACTAAATAAAGACAAAAATATCCACGAGGATATTCTATTTAAATGAGGCAATAATGCTATTTGTTTATTCTAAACTAAGCCAAATAAATTTGAACAACTTTTTTTGATACGTAAAAAAGCTATTATTAATTATACTTTTGATAGAGAAATCCATCCCATTCTCAACGTGTTTTAAGCTTACCGTATTCATATGTTTAGATGAATACGATGCCAAGATGTTATGCGGCGGACAATCATCGCACCTGGAAACGTGTGCTCTTGAGTCTGGGAAATTATTCAATGCACAATTTGTTACAAAATACGCACACTTTTCAGTTATGCAGCAACCTTTGATTTTGTTAGCCTCTCTCTCTCTCTCTCTCTTTCTCTCAGATAAAGCCTATATGGCGTTTCTTTCGACATAAATTTTGAACTTTTCACTAATTGCATATTGGATGTGGCTAGTTTTGACTTTACATGTAAAAGCATGCCATAAATCTTTCTACTGTAGGGAATACCAACCGGAAACATGATTTTAAATAATAAATGACAAATAACATCACGCGGGGCGATGCATTGGACAAAATCACAGGCTTCAAGCCCAGGTTCGAGCTTTTTCCGCGACAAAATTCTTGGCAACAGGACAAGTTTACACATATTAGCATTGGTGTTTATATCAAGTTTCAAATACAATTTAAAAATCTTTTATCAGCTTCCCTGCAATCAATGCTCGTTTAATTGCAAAATGGTTCAATTTACAACAACTATCCTAGGATGCGCTGTCATTGATTTAACATAGGTTTAACGTAAATGAATGTCTAACAAAGAAATATAAACTTGAATATAAATTTCAAAAAATTGTTTATAGACTGCGTCAGGTTGGAGATGTGGTTAGCATCACAGACTCCGAAATAGACGTGCCCAGGTTCGAGCCTTATTTGCGGAAGATTCTGCGCAATACATGTAGAGATCCCAGAAAGACGAAATCGTTCATCAGGATGAATTGAATTTTCTACATTACACAGCGCTTAATTTATGCTGACAAATGTTTATATATTTGGGTTGATGTTTATATCAAGCTCGCAAACATGATGTTATCACCGCTCGCGCAACAAAATGTTCGTTTAATTACGTAAAAGTTCAGGAAATTATAGATTCCCTGGGTAGCGTAGTCTCTATTTTATTATGATTGATTGGGACAGGTAATTTGCAAATTTAAGTCTAATAAGATGTCATATAGGCCAAACTAAATAAAGGGCTAAACAATAACATAAGTTAGTACGTAATTGAAAATTGTCTGTAGCGTGCGGCAGAGTTGCGCATTGGATAAATCAAAGTTTCTCATGCCAACGTGCTCTGGTAAATACCTATTACTAATTTAAAGAAGTAACATTATTTAGGATAAATTTAAATATTTTTATGAATTTGAGAAAGTAAAAGGTGTTCAGGAACAGTTGTTAATCTGAATATGTGGATGAAATTCAGCTTACATTGAAATCCATTTCGTTGGTACCATGTACCTTTTCTGTACCACAATGTTGGTATCAAGTACTAACACAATAGCCATAGTGTTGGCACCCTATGCAGGTCGCATTGTTGAATACATGCTATTAAGTTAATTCTACTATTGATTATATACATATTCTCATGAGAGATTTTACTGTCCAATTGATCTTCATTTCTTGACCAAATTTATAATTGGTATAGGGCGCATTACCGGCTCCTACTAAAGAGTCGCCAGTAAGCACGAAACGTATGTGTACATCAGAATATACATTTCGTTCCTAATGGCATTGGTATATCCTTCTGGTTCTATTTAAATTATTTGTTACAAGATACACAAAACTTAACACTTTATTATATGTATATTAGTTCTCTGCAACGGAAAATGAATAATTTCTAGTATAAGGTTTCTGTTATTTAATATAATACGAAAGTGAAATGATGTAAAATATAAAATTAAGTAATATATAGTTAAATTTCTCAAATGAATAATGCGCAATGCTAGAAGAATAGGCTAATACTAATAGAACTGGATTTATTTAATACATAAAATTGGCAATACAATTTAACAATAATTGATTGCGCGGGTGGTGGTAACAATGCTTTAAATCAAGTTTGCGAGCTTGAAGTAAACACCAACCCCATTGTATTTAACCAGTCTTCGAACAACATAACAAAACTTGGGATAAAAATCAATCTGATTAAAATATTAATGTATGTCCTTACACCTGGTCGAATGTAGCTTAACTATGTTGTGCGACTGGTTGGGTATGATAGCGTTAGTCTTAAACTCAAGCTCGCAAAATTGGTTCAAATTATTATTACCGCCCACGAAATCAATGAAAGTTTAATCGCATGAACTATATTCCTTGGCGAACTGTGCAATATATAGGTTCGTGTCTGCGAAGAAATGGTGCAGCTAAAATTTCCAGACTTGTATGTTGCATGTGAGAAATCTACTGGGGAGTGAAAAATATTTCGTTTACCATACCTTAAGTATACATTGCAATTTGATCCTAAATAATCGGTTTTCCGTCGCACTCAGATTATAGCATTAGAATGTCCAATAGTGTCATTTCGTGTGACTGACTTCATAATAATTGAGTGTTGTCTGTATTAAGATTGCAAATATGATTTCATAAATAGTTATCTCCGACAGCGCAATTAATATTTATATACTATTTTTTACGAAGAGATAAGATATATTCAATTTTTCTATAGGTGTCCTACACCTAGTAACTATTGTTTGGTCAAAAAATGGGAGAATTAGACGGTAGAACCTCCTATACTTACGTGAATTGAAGCAGCAATGGAATTAACTCCATAGAAATTCTTCGAAAATGCGACTTAAAAGGCAACTTAAATGAAGCAATTGGTTGCGCAGGCAACTCACTATATGTAATATATATTTCAAACATGCAAGTAATACAAACACCATAACTTTTATGTCAGTACCTCATACAAACACTATGGTTGCCTAGTCGGTAAATTTCGCCAAAACAATACATTTCACAATTTGCAAAATTTTGTCGAAATAGAGAATTCAACTACTTCGCAACAACAGTTAGTTCAGCGAATCCATACAATCTGGTTTTAATTGATATCAGCTAACACTTTTTGCGATAACTATGACACCAATCAATTAAATATTTAACAGTCTGCTATTGTGTGTTGCGGAGAGATAATACATATGCAATTGTGTATTGGGTACTGCACACCTCGTAAAACCAATTCAAATCGGACCAGGTGCTAATCAAAAGTCAGCATAAACGAAAGGTATTATTTCATGTGATTATTATTTTTGTGCTTATAGTTGTTTCATCAGCAGGAGCCGGTATTACACCCTGTAGTCAATATGAATTCGGTCAAAGAGTTTGGGACGGTTGGACGGCACAATCGCCTATACGAATGGGTATTCAAGAATCAATGCCTTCAAAAATGCTACTTTAATGTCAATTTTTTGTAAATTTTACAGGCACGGCATATATTATATATAGAATTGGCTTACAAGTTGCTTTGTCTAAGGCTTTGTATGAACTTTTTTAAATTAGAGCCTGTATATACATTCATCTAAGAGATTGTACCGTCCAATTGTCTAATATTTCCTGACCAAATATACTGTGGTTATTGAGCTTTATACCGAGACCTACTGTTGAGTCACCAATAAGCACGAAACCTATACGTACATTGAGTAACACCTTTCATTTTCGGTAATTTTGGTTTATAATTTTGGTGCTACGTGTACAAAATATGATAAAAAATAGCACTATCATCAGTCATATAGATTTACAATTGAGATAATACTTCAAAGATTCAGTAATTTTGATTGCCTTTTTTCATATGGAAAATTTTTTACAGGTAATTCATAAAAATACCGACCGTTACTGTGTATCCCAAAATAAAATTATAATATAAACAAAATGATTTACTTTTAGTGATTATGTTGTAAATTTTCATTAGAATTGAAAAATGAAAACGAGTAAATTTGCGAAGTTACATATCAGATTTATAATTTGCTTTATCCAATGCCAATTATTTCAGGATAGAGAGTATACAGATGTTCGCTTTACGCAGCAGTATTTCTCCAAAGTTGATAGCTAGCGTTTTCAAGTCGAAATGCCAAAGATTTATTTTCATCATGGCTATATTGTGACCAGAACGATCCAGTGGAAATGATTACATGCCAAACTCTGTCATATCTTGCGTTTAGGAAATCACGAAGTCGTTTGGCTAAGTCCCGATAATTAGGATCTTTTTCATTGCCATACTTATTGAATATATTTATAGCTTCATTCGTGATGGCCTGTTGTTCGGACAGGGGCATCTGAGCGGATATCAGATGAATTCTTGGGTCCAAACCTGGGGCGGCGCGAACGTTATTTCTTCGACGAGTAGTTCTGAAAGTGGATAAAACAAAAATATACAAATAACTGATATGATAATTATCAAGTATTATAAACGTTTAACAGAATTTAATATATGAAGACTAAACAGTAACATATTAAATTAAGTATATATATATATATATATATATATATATATATATATATATATATATATATATATATATATATATATACATATAAATTCCGCATTTTATTAGAGGTGTGAATATTGTGAATTTAATGAATTGAAATATGATGTAAAAGAAATTACTTTGGCAATTTATACGAATTTATCATGTGCGAATATATATCAATTATTGTAAAATTTTAGAATGTAAATAAATCAATAAATTAGCATTTGAAAATTTTTCATAAATCTTAATGCTAATTACATCGCGACGCAGCTATACGCAAATTGGCTTTTGAAATGTCAACATGTTTTCTTTAGTTTACTAGTCCAGTCAAAATGAGTTCATGCGACCTAATTAAATAGACAGAAATTAAAGTAAATGGTTCATTTTAGTGCCTCCATTCAGGCTTTGGAAGCATATCGTCCCACAGCACTTAATACTAATTTCCACTTGTTAATATCTGAAATATTTCATTTTACAGACTAAAGTTCACACAATATGTACTCTCTTTACATTACAACTCGATTATTGTTATATCAATTTGCATTTAAATAGTCATTGTTAAATTGAATACAACCAATATGCTGGACAAATTCGAATTATACTTTGTAAACTATCATTTGCTCTTCTAATAGGTAATTCTTTTCCACAAATTTTACCAATATGAACCAATACTGCAAATCCCCACAAAACAAGAGAATATATATTCCTAACGTCGGATTGGCTTAAAGACTATTATTAATGGTTCTCCGTGGCTAATAGTGCACAAATGAAAATATATTCTCTTGTACTTTGTTAAGATAACTGGAATTGATATTGTCGGAAATTTTACGGAAGTTATGCCTTTTCTAATTGAATAACATATTCGGCATGGCGTACTTTAAATCATGTCAGTAACAGGAGTATATTAAACAGAACAAATGACCGAAAGTTGTAATCCCCTAATTGAATGTGTTCCTTACTTACTGACGTCTCATCAGAAGAAGTCGGAAATTCCCCCCTAATCCACTGTACATCTACTCAATGATCAGCGTGTGTGGTTGATCCAAGCTCTTAAAACTGTTAGAAATCCTAAACGACCGTAGTGGAATTGTGTCTTGATAATCATGCCAATAAGATAACTGATATTGATCCATCCAGAAATTTGTACTATTAATGTTGAGGTAGTTGTTTATTATGGTGATATATTAAGCATTCTTTAAAGTCGCACTATGAATGGGCTTATTTGGATTTGACTCTACATTACATTACGCATGGTTGCACTGCCCACTTGTCATACATTACGTAAACAAATTCACAATGGGTTGTCGCGCTTTTCCAGTTCCTTTTGCTTTTTAGTTAGTATAAGTAAATTTCGCGCCGTTTTGTCATTACAGTTTTGGCCTGTTCTCCAGGTCCTATATGAAGTTCGTTTGAACTTTGTAATCCTTGCGAATTACATAAATTAAATATAAATATCATTATCATAATGAAAATAATTAATACTTTATAACAATTTATAGCAATCTTTCAACGTAGTCAAGGTGAGCCTAGTGAAAGTGGCTGTGAAAATATTTCTCTAAGTCCTTACCTTAATAATGTCGGATGGGGATGACAATTACGTAAATCAAGTTTGCGTGATTGATTTAAATAAAATAATGTAAAATTATGGTTTTCAAATATGAATAACACGTGCTAATTACAATAAAGTTCGGTAAATTTGAAAGTAAATTCATTGGGAAATCCAAATATTCGCCTAAGCTTTGTATGTTCAACCGAGATTTAAAATGACAAAACAATATTAAGGGAAAACGAAACCAGGTGTGCCAATTGCTTCTAATAGCATTGACACAAGACATATGCTTAGAGGGATAAAAGTTATTTTTGCATCTTTCAAAAGAGCACCAAAATACGAAAAAGTTCAAAACCGAAATTGTAGTGAATTCACAATTTAAAATATTCTACTGTAGTCCATTTAGACATTCGAAAATATATAACTTTAACTTGCTGAAACTAGCTAAAATTATAATGTACAAAATTTGACCTCCATAAAACGGATTGATTAACGTGCAATAAATATTAAATTGAGTTTAGTTATACGTAAAAGCCGTTAGATGAAAGAGTCCTCAACAAAAAGCAAAATGATAATCGTCAATGCGTCGATTTTTAGTTGAAGTAATTGTGCTCTAAGAAATGATGACGTACTGGACTAACCAGTCAGTGTAATAGCACAGTAATGGGATAGATGAAAAGCATTTATTCAAAGGATTAATTAGTAATTCTTTTGTAACGGCATTTCGTTAATTTTGTTTCTTTCATGTAGTAGGGTTGCTTTACATTGATTAAGCATATAATATTTTCTGTATACGCGTAGAAATAATCTAATTTAAAATCTACTTCGCTGATTGTTTGGATAATTTTATTTCATAAAATAACTTCGAGTTTAACAATGTGAGTGTAGGAAACACGCTTAAAAATTCAATAAGTTGAATCAATTATTCTAAAAATAAATTAAAATTTTAAACTTACATATTATCTCTACTAATTCCTAACGTTTCACAAAATTCGCGTTCAGTAATGATTCCGTCTCCATTTTCGTCAAAAATACGAATCCATTTCTTTTGAAAAATGAAAAAAAGGACAAAATAAAATGCGGAATGTATTAAGCAAAATCAAATTAAAAATGATGATATTTAAGATATTCTGAAAATTTTCCTTCATATAACTACAAGTGCTTTAGATAGTTTCATGTGTTAAGGTGTCTACAGATTGCACCCGCTAATTACAAACTTCGTGTAATGAAATTACTTCGATCGTAAGCACAACTTTATTTGTGATTTTATCTTTCAGTCATTCGATTTCAAGAAAGGCTTCAGCTGAATTCTAAATTTGCGTCATTTATTGAGGAGTTAAGTATGTTCGTTAATTAATGATGGTCATTTTAGATATTGGTTTCTCGTGGCGAAGAGTCTTGACGTCCTACTAATTATAGCGAACAATTATTAACCTATTCAAGACCATGTTAAGTGACTTTCCATTGGATATACTTGAGAAAAAATGATTGAGCGTAAATAAAAGATAATTAAGGCGCGTTAGGAATTAACAATATGTGCTGAGCATAGGATAAAATCTATTAGACGCTAGAAAATATCCTGCTAGCTACCTACTTATCCAAAACAAGCATTGAGGGGGGAGGGGCGGAATCACTAATGCGACAATATTGCGCGTAGCCTCGAAAGCAATGCTTTTTGTGCGTATCCATATCTTGTGAATGCATGATGCATTTTGCATGTTGGTGAATATTTAATTGATTTATAACTTCGAAGCAGAGTCTGTTGCCCGCTTCACAACTAATTATTAAGTTAGGGTTTGAATTTAACCGGAAGCTATCATGATACCTTCGCTAAATTTAATCAGTATCGTCAAGAGGCATTTCATACCCATGTTAATCATTAAATTATTTTGCATTAAACAGCAGCTTAAATAATTTTTTAGAATCTAATGATAAGTAACAATTTTCTTTAGCTTAGATAAAGGCATAGATCTTAAATAAAATTTAAATGTTGGCAAAAGATATAATATATTAAGAACATATTATTTAAACTAACGCATAATTGATTTATTTAAAATGCGGAAATTTATCACTGTTTTGCAAAATCTTATATATTCTTCTTATAAGATCGTATTAAATCAGTTACACTGAAAAAAATACCTTTCCAACCTACACTATTTCATGCGAAATGATAGTTAGTTACCTCTCCTTAGTTATTGTAAGTCAGTACATTTGTACTTGCAAATTTGCGAACCGATTATGTGACATAGGCTCTTATATAAATAGAATTTAGCCGCTTACCAGCTTTCAGTCAGTCATCTTTCATTCTGGTTTGCTAGATTGAGACAAAAATTTATTGCGTTTTATCCAACCTGTCTCACACCCAGACAATACAGCTTACATAGACACTTAATGATCCGTTTCGATTTTCCATGATCATCAGCATTGCACAGCCACAAATTAACTAACGCGGGTCAAAATAGAAAGCATATATTTGGTTTGTAAAACCGGATATACGGCTTTCGAAACTAGTATTCTCATATAGAATTTACTCGTTTTGGAATGTAGAATTAGTATTAAATGAATAGAATTGTCCATAATGGTTTCTTCCAACGAATAAAAAATCGACTTCAAAAGACTTATTTCGGGTACTTCATTGGATGTTCCTAATTAGATCAGAAACTAGGACAGCAGTAATTGAACTTGCGATGTCACCCTTGGCATATTCACAAGGTGACAAATTGTGGTGGGGCAGAATTTAGTAACATCTACCACAATCAAGTTGGGTGGTTTAGGATCAATTTGTCTACAAGGATGGTGTCAACACGCTCACCATTTATTTCCGGTTTCAAATCATGAACTGTATTATTCATAATTTTTCTGCTTGGTGAATTTAATGAAGCTTTTGAGCAGAACTATTTTACAATTTATTGTCTTTTAACAAATAAAAAACTATACTGTGATGTGCGGTGGTGCTACGAAGAAATTCAATGCAACCCGAAATGGGTTAAAATTTCCGATTTTGCTTTGCAATGCGTTTAACTTGGATGAAGACATTTTTAGTGCTGTAAATGTTCTGGTTTCCTTGCTTCTTTTATTCGATGTCAGGTTTTTCTATATAATTTTTGCAAGATGTATACTAATGAAAATTAAATGATAGTAAGACAACAAATCTCTTGCGCAATCGACTAGTTGGTTAATAGCAAGATTCAAATACATTAAAATTTAAACGGTAATGTAAAATTGGATGACAAATTAAAGTCAGGAATGTCGCAAGTCGTCATTTTAATCACACCGGCGTTTAGTTCAATTATGATAATTACGATAAATAGTAAATAAAATAAGAGAAATGTGTTAGCAATTTAATTATTGCTGTGCGTTAACAAATTGCAGCCTGATTCATGCAAACAGAGAATGCGTGCACTGACATTGAGCCTGAACGGAAGGCGATGAGATCCAATGAATTATAGTTCCCTATTTAAAACTCTAGCCCAGTATATTTTTCTGTTTTTTCTGCTTTCCTTTTAATATGTACTTAAAATGTTCATTTGTAGAGATTTCAAGAGAAAATAAGAAAAGTTTCTTGGCTTTGATCACATAACTTTTGATCTACGAACATGGAAATAGCATAATAAAAATAACTAATAATACTACTAAAACCATTATTTTTTTTATTATTTTCTCGTGGTTATACATCAGTGATGCATTACGCCGTAAATATTGATATTCAAACGTTTTTGATTATGATTATGATGTATATAATAATAAAAACAATAAAGAATTATACTGTAAAATCGATATAAAGTTTTTTTTAAATAAAAGCTATAATATACTGCATCAGTTAAAATTTCTGCAATAAAGAATAAAGTAATAATAAGGCAATACATTAAAAGAGTAAATGAAAATAAGTTGAGGATTAAACCTCACAAAGAAATTTTAAAATCGAAGAATTCTCGTAAAAATTTCTGAAGTTCATTTATTTTTTATATATTTTCGTAAACTGGCGTTTGGATTTTCAATTGCTAGAAATGTCGTAAGATATCATTAAAAGGAACATCATTAATTAAGCACAATTATAAAGCAAATTTGAGCTCTCGATTTCCGATCTAGAAATTTTAAACTGGGCGTAAACGATCTTATGGTGTAGAGATGTCAATTGAATATAATTCATTTTAAGACAAATTGATAAATTTATAATGAAAATGTTGTCAAATGCCAGTTAAATTTGTTGACACATTGAAATCTAGCGAGTAAGATTAATTAATCATTATTTGGGTGAAAGAAGGAAGGTGAAAAAATGCGACTAATGACTTAAAAGGAGCTAATATTCAAACCTTTTGAGGTAAGAAAACCGATGAAATTAGTCTACGTGGGAAGAATTTTTTGGCACAGCAGTTAGGACTAAAATAACTTAACTAACAAATCTATAGAAGCAAGATTATTTTATTCATAACTGAGGGTCAAAGCAAGTATGAATATCGCTTTTATTACAATTTTAAGTGAGAAATATCCAATTTTAATCTAGGTTATGCCAATAAACTAATTATAGTCTCTTTAAAGTGCAATTCTCAAATATAGTTTGGTTGTTATATTTAACTTTTCTAACCTAAGTCTTTCACGCGCGAATAATGCTTCATTAAAAATCAGTATTCTATTTGTCTGCTGCTTATACATTCCATCATTTGCTACTGGTTATTATTTGAAGTGATTCTCTAATTAACCTGGTCAAAGTATTGTCGTAACGTGCCGAAATATGTTTACAGCCCTCACGGTAATTCTAGTTGTTAGTTGTTAGCAACTACCTGGTCACATAGAATCCTGAATTTGTGAAAATTTTAATAATGTTCAATGATCTCCTCTTCTTATCTTTATTCAATGCAATTTCTCTATTATGCACAGTGAATTACACTCGTTGTCAGGTATTTATACATCAATTATACGCTAAAGAGGTCTTATCTTTGCTTTCGAAGCCCAAGCACGCAACTTTCTATAAAAATTCGTTTTCTGTGTCTGACTATTCAAACCCGATTTCACATAAATTTCCTATTATACATTCTTCCATCGCATATTTCAATTCACCTATTTTCTTAACTAAATTACGTCATTTCTATAATTCTTTAGTTGCACCAATCTATTTTAAAAAGTGTCAAGGCGGATGTAAGAGTTTTCTAACAATGTTCGCCAACTTTTAACATATCTAACTATGTTTTATCTATTTCGCTCTTTGTTATGTTCACTGTAACACTTTGGACCATATTTATTTAGTTGGATTACAATAATTTTTAATTATTTTCTTTCTATTGACTTCCTTTGTCATAAGTCTATTTTGCCATATAATAAATTGTCAAATTGGCAATCGAATGTTAAGCTGAACTGGCGTTCATCGATAAGGGAAATACGATGATCTTCGTTTACTCAACAAAATACATAGGCTTTCACACTTACCGTAAATTATTAGAGCAGTACGATAACATTAATGTTCTTAATGGTTAACGTAAACTGTTATAGGTCTATATATACAAAGAAGTAATGCGCATTTGTATATAAAGGATAGTTAGTTTGATAAGCTCAATTATTTTCAAAGGTACTGAATCGTCATGAAAAATTCTTTAACATTACCATTCAAATATAAGGTCTAACACTGTTGCTTAAATTATATATATATATATATATATATATATATATATATATATATATATATATATATAAACATATATGCGCGTGTGTGTAATAGTTCTCGAAGGATTTATGTGTATTGTTAAAATTTATTAAGGGGACTGTTGTAATGAATGATTCATAAATCACTTGGAACAACATCATTTTAACTGCGCTTTATTTGTATTGTTATATTATCCTCAGAAAAAAAATGATTTCTCGAGTTAATTAGAGAAAATATCAGAACCATGAAATTTAGAAAAGCAGGTGTACATAAAACATTCTCGACGGACAGTCAATACAATGTATAATATGATGGGAGCACGGCACAAACATTTGTTATTGAAGCAAGTGATTCAACAGTTTCCTAGAATATATCTTTTAAAATTTAAATATTAAGGTCTCGGTGGGAAGCCCCCTGAATTATATTTTTAGTGCTATTCATTTTATAGAAAACAGGGACATTTATGATTGTTTAATGTCAACTTGTTAATATGGAAGCAATATATTCTTGTTCAGGTGACTTTATTATACAAATATTCAATAGGATAATAGGAGATCAGTATTGATTTTTGCAAAAAATATTAAATAATTGATGACGGTGTCTTCATCATATTAAGCGTGATATTATATAAGTTCGCTTAATTTGAGAAAATACCCTTTTTTACATTTTTCAAATAGATATCCACTTCTCAGTCGCATAGTTCTGTTGCAGATTCCCAACTAAGATTTAACATATACACTGCTAACTATTTAGTCTAAAACTTTTCTTTAAGCTTATGCATTTTAGATTTATTCGATATTGGATACTACCAATATTATTTGGCCGATATTGGAAAATACATTGAATAATTATTCAATTACAAATTTTAGCTTTTGTTCCTGTTCGATATGAGACATTCGTAATGTGTAGGTTTGTGCACTACATTGATGTTTTATATTTCGCAAACGTTTGATACAAATCGTAACTAATAACTATTTTTCTGCTGCAACAAATTTTAGCCTTACAATATTTATTAATATATGGAGAGATTATATGAAACTTTATGTGGTTTCCTCGAATTTAACAAATACTTGCCTCTAATTTTATAATTTTGTTAGTGAATTTACCAGATATGTATTTTAAAACAGAATGAAATTTTTAAATACTAATTAGGACTATATTTAGGCAATTTAAACTCACATTTTAAGATTTATTTACTCAAAACCATACAGATCTATCGAAAATATTTAGACTATCGTTCATATATAATGTGTAAAGTTCTACCTAAGTTAGTATGTGATTGTTTCTAATTTTCAAAGATTTAGAAGTAAATTTAACAATTTGGAAAATTAAAATAAAATAGAAGTTTGTTACATTCAATAAAGATAATATTGGTAAAATATAAACAAAATTTTATAAAATATTTCGTTATTTCCTTAAATTTTTACTGATTTTACGAAAAATTGTACGTTCTACTTTGACAGATTTAATTTATTTTCATCTAGATTTACTAAAATTGTTGGCTAATTTCCTAACTTTTGTATTTAAGTTAACAAGTACACTTTGATCGATCACAATCGAAATTAAATAAACATAATTAGAACCAAACGAACATTGGCGGTATGGGCGGTGATAACAATTAATTTATTCAAGGATGCGATCTGGATAGGAAAAACTGTCCCATTAAGTGCATACATTTGTCGGTATAAGCTAAGTCTTGTATAATGTAGAAAAGGCAATTAAATTATAAGACCGGTTTTGTCCTTATTGGGAACTCATCAAGTGATGTCCAGAATTTGTCGTGGACATGGCTCGAATTTGGACACGACTTCTTCCGAATCTGATGCTCTAACCACCACGTCAGGATGGTCAATTTAACTAAAATTGCGCTTCAAACAGGATAGATATTTTAGTTTTAGCGTTTGAAACAAACTCTTAAAGTTTTTCCATATTATCCTAATATTATGCATACTATGCGAAATCTTCTACGCTCTTTTTAATATACTTCATGTAGGTTAATCTTAATTACTAAATGCTTGGATCTGATTTCCACATTTAACAAGTATGCAACCTCAGGCAAAATGGAAGTTTAATGAATATATAAGAAATATCAAGTTTGAGATCTTGCTGCGCACATCAACACCAATTTCCGATTATTTGTTCGACATAACAAGACCATAGTCATTCACATACATTGATAAATATACTTTGAACAACTGAGCAAAAATATTTGTATTTAGTCGACTATTCTCCTTTAACACGGGTTGCAAATTTATGAAATTATAGATTTGATTAGGAAAAATGAACCATTTTCAATCACTTAAGAAAAAGCGATGTTTATCTTTCATAATTCACATACACACACACAAACACACTTACTTACATTCACCATATTTGCATCAAGATTGTTTTGTCTTGCATATGCCGAGAGTTCGGTAGTTGTAATTTCGCCATTGTTGCTGTAGTCGATTTCTGCAAATGCCAGAGCTAGCTGCTCCATTTTCCAAACCTGAACACGTTTACGTGAAAATAAATACGGCGAGGTCTTTAGATGAATATATATAGGTATTTTAAATATATATATATGCTCATTTGTTTAATTGTCAACAAGAACCGCATTGCAGTGCGCACGTCTTTATTAGCAGGATAAACTTATTGCCATGACGCGTGATGCAACAAGAAAATTTTGTCAAATTTACGCTTGTGCATGCGCTTTGCAATGCCATAAATTTTCACACAGGTGAAACTACGTAAGTATTTTATTAGCTGCACCGTATTATGCACAGTTTGCAGTAATCACAAATCCTTTCGAGAAAACATCACACATTTTGTAATAACATTTAATTGCAAAAAACCTGAACTGTGGGTTACGCTTTAATGTACAGGTGCATAAGCGAAGTAAAATAGGCGAGCAAACGAGCTCTCATTTAGAAAAATCAGCTTAAATAACACTTTTTATGTCAGGATTCTATTTGTGCATAATATCTTTAATTTAGCTTAGTGTCATCCTTGTTAGGCAATATTGAGACTGTTTGTCTGAAATTTGCTGTTAAAATGACATTAAAATTTGAGCACATGAAGCAAAACCTGATTTGCTACAATACAAGTGTGCTTAATATGACCAGAAGAATATGCTGAATTAGTAAAAGACTTATAATCGGGTGTACAAATAAGATTGGTGCATCTTAACGGATCATAAATAGGAACCAAAACAAAGTTATCTCAACAATATATATATATATATATATATATATATATATATATATATATATATATATGTATATATATATAAATGTATATATATATATATATATATATATATATATATATGTGTGTGTGTGTGTTCCGAACAATGCCCAACAGTAGAGCGGTAAAATCGAAAAATATGTTAATTAAATCAATAGTAGGAATAACTTCATATGTAGCCTTTAGTAATCAAACTATAATTCTGGCAGAATATTCAAACAGGGTATCAATGCTGCGTTTTGAGTACGCGGGTAATAGCTGTACACGGGCAGTTACACAAAGATCCGATTTATCACTATTTCCAATTTTGTTTTGTTTTTGATCGGGTTGACTCATTTTTACTTCAACTGGAAATGCGGTTCTATCACATCTTTGTTTACTGGCGACGTTTCGGTGCCTACTTTCCAGCACCATCATCAGGCATTGATAACCTGAATGCTTACACACCGCAAAATATTGAGTTCATTCAAACAGGGTTTTTCGAGTAAGGCTAAATTTCATAATAACTGTGAATAAAATTTATTCTGAAAATATTCTATTTCAGAAAAGCCAGAATGTTGGCTCTGATTACCTTCAATTAACAGATTTCTATGGTGATTATAAAGCCATTCCATAAACCATATATATTCTTGGATGAGATGACCTTGTATATGCGCAATAACTCATTAGGTATTGTGTAATTTTAAAAAAATTATTTAAAGTATGACCAGAAGTATATGGTAAATTTAGCTAGGCTTTACCAACAAACTTAGATGCATTTAATAACTTATTCGAGAAATAATAATTTAATAGACAGCAGCTAGATTTATCTTAAATATTTTCGCCTTTAAAATATTATGTCGGAGTCTAACACATTAAACAATGCACAATTCGTGTCGCATACAACAAACAGTTTGACGTCATACACCAACTTATGTCCTCTGGTTAGGACTTTCCTTCAGATAAATCCTATATGAAATCATTTAATACCTAAATATCTAGCTATCCAACCAATACCAATTATTTTACAACAGACACAATGCCATTTGTGGAATTTTTAATGAATAACGTAAATTGGTATAAGACACCAAATAGCGTATTGTATGCGACATGGCTGGCATGAAAAAGAACTCGACAGTAATTGAGGAGTTCCCAAAATGAACGAAATCGTTCTACTAAATAAACTGCTGTTGCTACCTGATTCAATGATGAGTTTACGCTGAAAATGTACATATTACAAATCTGCAATTAGACTTTAAATCAAAATAATTTCTGAGAGTGGCATGGTGTCGTATTTAATGATAATACGGGCTGGAGACATTGAACTTTAGGTGTTTAGAAAATCCAAAAAGATTTCCCCTTGTGAGAAAGTCTAACCAAAATATTAAATTTGATATATGACATGAAATTGCGTGTAGTTTGCACTCTGAAGCAAATGTGCTCAGATTCGTAATGAGTCCAGGACATATTTTAGACAGGACTAGAAACCTTCCCGTTGGAGACGTAAACAGTGTAATGGAAGAAATGCCTTTGCCACTTTTTGCAATAATGCGTTTATAGCCCTGCCATTAGACGCCAAATCAATAAAATCTCCCGAAGTTGCATATTTTCTGTTGTATAATTATAGATTTTGGTTGGTTAATTAGAATTTTAGACATAAAGAGATACTAAATAAGTTCCACCTGAAGGAAAGGCTGACCAGAAAATATAAGTTTGTGTATGACATTCAATTGAGAGTAGTACGCGACATTTCTGGCGCGGACCAGGAAGCGTATTTGCTCAGGTTAATATTCCGCTCGTGGAAAATTCCGAACCATACTTGAAGAGTTCACAAAGAAAGAAATCAGTCTACCTCATAAAGTGCCTTTGCCTGTTGCATAAAGACAGATGGGAGAGGGGTTAAGTAGAACTTAAGTTATTAAGAGGTTCTAAATAGATTGCGCCTAAATTAAAAGTTAACCAGAATTTACAGGTTGGTATATGACCTCTAATGGCAGGTATTGTGTGGCATATACGGCGTAGTGGATACAGTCACAGACTACGAAGCAAATGTGATCAGGTTGTTATCACTTCTCCAGCAAATTCAGGATGGTATTTGAAGAATTCTCAATAAATACGACCCCGTCCAACTGTCTTTGGTTTATCCTTCTGGTCACAACTGAACTAATTTATTTCTAGGTTCGCAACACCTAATACATACTTGCATATATATTAGCTCTCCGAAACAAACAGTATTTAAATGTTATATATTGAATTGAATGATGTCTTGCTTACCGCAAAATGTGATAACTGATATCGATCAAGTCCAGAATGTATGGATTTTCTGGAATAACAGGTGTTCAGAAATAATTGTAATTCTCAATTTCGGTGAACTAGAGCATACATTGATATCCATCATGTTAGTACTATATACCTTTTTGGTTCCATAATGTTGGTATCGTTTGCTGACACAATAACTATAGTGTTAGTATTATTTACAGACTCGGTTCATATATTATATAGAGTGAGTTAGCGTTGAAGTCGCATTGTCGAAGATTTTATATGACGTTACTTTTGCATGTTTACACATTCGTCTAAGAGATTGTACCGTCCATTTTTCCCACATTCCTCACCCAAATATATAGTAAGTACTGATGATTCGCCAGTAAGCAGGAAAGGAATGTGCACGAAATTATAAATTGTTTCATGCTGTCTCTTGCTTATCCTTCTGGTCATAATCGAACTAATTTTTTACTAGTTGACCAACACCTAATACGTAACTCAAATATGTATTTGAAATAGAAATTTTAAAATCTGCTCTACGTCTGTTTGTGTTTTGTTTTTGTTTATTCGTGGAATCTACAGAGAGCGGTTGTCTAATGCATCCGAAATATTGTTTTGAGATTAAATTTTTATTCAACCAAAATTGACTGAACAAAAAATTCCTTCGAGATAAAGATAAACTTTAAAACATATGGTTTAGATTAAGAACGTAGTCTCTGACAAGATATTAGCAAGGTTCAATTTTTTTCTATTCAATTTATGCCTTCTGTAAATTGAATGACATGGCAAGATATCGTGAAAACGTAATTTAATATGGAATTTTTGTCAGTTAGAGTTTTGTTCGTGGTGATTTATGATCTTTAATAAAGGCGATTGGCTGAGCCTGCTAAAATATATCATTGAAAATAATTAGTTTGTCGACCAATAAATGATTTACCGCAATCCTTCACTTAATTTTAGAGCTAGGATTTTATTTATGGTTTTTTGGTTAAAACAAATATCTTGATTATTTACATAGGCAGAACATCATGAAATTTGCCCTCATATTTTGGCCTCCGAAAATTGACGGACAACATACACAAGTACATTGGAAAAAGAAATTTTATATCAAATTGCTGTCAGTTTGTGCTTCCTCTTTGATTACTCTTGGATTATTTTGGTCGCATTCGGCTGTTGTTGCCGAAATTTTGCCTTAAAAAGCAATTTGCCGTTGATCCAACTAGTACACACCACAATAATTTTATTCATAAAAAGCTTACGCCTAATCTATTATGTTATTTGAGTTATCTCGCAGTTTATCTATAGCTAGATAATACCTAAGTTAAAAGATGTGCTCGTTTATGTTAGCCTCCGTAAGTTGATCAACAGCATAGTACAGATTATTAAAACATGAATATTTATATCAAATCCGTGTCATTTTGTGCGTTCTAATTGATTATTCGTGGACTGTTTTAAGCTCAGTCGGCTCATACTGTCGAACTATTAACACCAAATTTATTATATTGTTAAACCATAGAGGTTTTTCTGCTTTTGTTTTCTACATAACAAAGCTTAGGTCCAATTTATTGTGTGTTTAATTTACAACAATATTTATCTGTGACTGGAAAATTCATATGCTCTAAAATGTACTCTTTTAGTTCAGCCTGAGTATTTTATCGTCAAATTACAAATAATTATTAAATAATCAACGTTATCATCTATTTCGTGTCACTATTTGCTGTCTTTTTGCTTATTCGTAGACTGATTTGAAAGTAGTATGCTGTTGTTGCTAAAAATTTGCCTTCAAATTCAAAATATTTTTAACACGACGGTTAATTTTATTTGCCGTCTTCCTCATGAAACTTAAGTATAATTTATTTTGGGTTTATGTTAAGCAAAGATTTTCATTTATTAGATAGCACCTACGAGCCAAAATATGTCCACAAAATTTCGCATGCAAACGTTAATTAATAATTTTAAAATAAAAGGTTAAATTTTTATATCAACTCCATGCCCATCTCTGCATTTTTACAATCTGTGGCCTGTGTATTGCGCGGCTAGAAAAGACCATCAAAATAAATATAATACTAAAGACACTATGGTTAATTGCTACAGATTTTCACCCGATTAGGCTCAATATTAATTTATTTTCTCTTTTCAGTAAAAAAAGTCTTTATAACTTGTTTGTAAATTTAAATCTCTGTAATTCAACATACAACTTCCGAAAATTGTTTGGCAGGGTAGCTCAGTGGTTACAGCAACATTTTCCGAAGAAAACGTGCTCAGGTTCAAGGACTGTCAGCGACAAAGTCTGGACAGTACGTGATGAGCTTCCAATAATGACGAAACCGATCTACTAGACGAATAGCCTTTACTACAATATACAATGCGTAGTTGATACTGACAAGTGTATGCTCTTAGTGGGTTTGGTGTTTATATCAAGATCGCGAACTTGATTATAGTATTTGTTATCACCGCCCGCGAGAACCAATGTTCGTTTAATTATATAAATGTTCATTTCAATACCACTTCCCCATTTAGTGTGGTGTCCAAACTATAATGGCAGATTGGGGAGGGTAAGTTGTAAATTTGTGTCTAAGGGGTACCATATAAGCTCCACCTAAAGAAAAGGCTAACCGCGAAACATCAGTTATTACATAACTGAACATTGTGAGGAGTGCGCGGCAGAAAGGCTGTGCTATTTTAGCACAAGATTTCGAAGCAGACGTTTCGAAGTTCGAGACCTGTCCGTTCTGGACCGTACGTGACAATTTTCTATGTATAATGGCTAAGGTTTTAATATTGTTATCGTAATCTTGATTAAAATAATCAGATCTAGCCAAGGTTCACTGGTAGATCTTCAACTTTCTTTAGTACATTGAAATGTTAAATTTAACCTCAGCTCACTTTTGGTTTAAGCGTTGTAATTGGTTATTCGTAAACTGCATTGAACGCAGAACTGTGCAGCTGTCAAATTATTAGGCTAAAAATAAGGATGCTTTTGACACAACGATGAGAATCACAACTGTCTTCTCCGTGAGACAGCTTAACTTTGATATATAAAGTTTTATAAAAAAAAATAATTTTCAATAGTTAGATTATATATTGTTTAAAAAAATTCGTTTCACCAATTTACACATTTTCTTGTTTAAATCAAGTTTGCGAGCTGGAAGTTAACAACAATCCCATTGTATTTAACCAGTCGTCGGAAGACATAGCCAAAACTACCGCCCCTCGCATGCACTAACGCGTTTCGACCTTCCATGATCGTCATCAGAATACGACGCCAAACTGACTGACTAGCAAGGGTCAAACTGCATTGAATATATATGGAAAGCAAAATTAGTATCAACATGTTTTTATAAGAATGTATTTTCTATTTAGTCTGTGTCATTTTATACTTTGTTCTAGGTAAATTCATAGAGAGCTCTGGGTGCGATCGGTTGAAGCGGGCAAATATTCCCTTAAAAATAAATTTTGTTGTATAAACAACGGCAATTTAATGTTATGGCTTCCCTCATGAAATAGCCCAAGGTTAAATTATATTGTATTGTCATTTGAATAAATATTTTCCATAAACGCATATTTGCGAAAGTCCGAAAATTTGTCCCTAAATTTTGGCTTCTCTAATTTTGTCGACAGCTTAAATATGTTTATTGAAAAAAGAATCTATTTATCTACCTTTTTGTGGCACGTATAAACACTTTTTGCAGTGTTTGCCACATTTACATAATTTATACAATTAAACAATTATTTGTAACGAGGGTGGTGATATAACTTATGTAGATATAGATTGCGAGCTTGAAATACAATCCAATTTAATGTTATCTAAATTGTCACGTAACATGATATCATAACCGTTAGTCTCATGACCTTCATGATCATTATTAAAGTAAGACGTTACACTGATGAAGATGATCGAATATTAGAACGCGCCAGTACATGCGTTTGACTGTAGTATAGCTAGGCTTTACGACTGGTCAAATATAATTAAATTGGTGTTAATCTCAAGCTCGCATTCTTGATTTAAATAAATATTATCGCCACTCGAGTAATCAATGTTTGTTTAATTGTATAATTCGTATTGGTAAAGCTAAAGCTGTCAAAATTTTTAGTTAGGAACGGCATAGCATTTGTGCGACCGAACTATTATTTCATGTAGAGCGTATATAAGATCAATTTGTATAAAAACCACATATCTGATATTCGATGCCTTTATTATCATTGAGAATTTATTCTCGCTGGTTAGTTTTCTATCGCACTCCGATGATGGTAACGGAAATTCGAAATGTGGCGGTACGTTTGACTGACGTTCGTTTTGCTATTTTGTGATTATATACAACGGAATTTTTGATCTTCTAAGGCACGAGAACTTCATTTCAAGAATACAAAAAAATGTATAAATTTTATTTAAGCTTTTTTTATGTATTTATAACTTGAATTGGAAAATAGTTTATGTATTGAGGTAGACATTTTGTGTAAAGCAGGTATACACAACAAAGAAACGAAGGCCGTCTTCTTTACGTCAGAACTCAACACGAATGAAATATCTGATATTTTTTTATATTCGATTGTGGAAATTAAAGGGTATTAAGTTGAATTCACTGCATAATTATCCGATCAATTATACAAGAAGCGGGAAAAACACTGCCGGAATCCCGCCTGCATATACAAACACTCAAACACACATAGACACAAAAACAAAAAAAATGCCCAAGGCCAGAGTGTATATATTAGCTAGAGTAGCTGGTGTACGGAAGCCCTAATAATTCTCAATTCCGTTCAATTATAACATATCATGATATCAGCAACCAGTGTTTGTACCCCATACAGGTTCGGCATATAAAATTTATTAAATAAGATGGCTTTGGATTTGCATTTTCGAATACTTTATATAAAATTAATTCCATTACTGATTACATACACATTTGTTTGGGAGATTATATTATTCAATTGTCCCACATTGATTGAAAAAATATATGGTGGGTATAACTTATAACTCGCCAGTAAGTACGAATTCTAAGTGAACATGAGATCATACCATTTCGTTTATGCTGACTTTGGATTATCCTCCCATTTCTATTTAAATTTATTTGTTACTAGGCGCGCAACACCTAATACACTATTTCAAATAATTCCACAGATTTTGCCAAACTCTTCTATTGTTAAATTCATTGTCGGGCGAAACTAAGTCACCATTTTAGAATCAAATAAAACACACACATCCCTTTATATTTAACTGAGGAAGAATGAGGTTTTAAATAACAAATTTAAAGCGAATAACCAAAATGAAATATACATACCTAAAACCATTAAATGCAGCATAGCTCATTATTAAATAAACAAGCCAAAATTATCGTTCTTGCTTTGAACATAAAATGGTGTAAGTGTGTGTGTGCGTGTCTCAACATACGCGATTCCTTCTGTCAGTTCGTTTTTAAATGGTGTTTTTATTTAATCCAAAAGTGACCATTTAAAGTATCACATATTACAGTCGAGTTGAGGTTTGCCAAGAATTAAAATGTCCATTTTAACGTTGTTGTATATTCTTGCTTCATAATAAATATATGCCAGATACAATACATGATGTATTTCTCAATTCAAATTTCAAATACAATATTTGTTACTCACAAAAATGCAAATGCTGCATCTAGACTTTTTATGCGCGGACGTGCGTACAATTAAAAGAAAGATAAACAAAAATTTGACAAATAACAAAGGCAGCAATAGGGATAACACCTTAATAGTTTATTATAAATTCTTTAAAGCAAGTTTGCGAGCTGGAAGTAAACACCAATCCCATTATATTTAACCAGTCGTCGAACAACATATCAAAACTACCGCCAGTCGCATCGCACTGACGCGTTTCGATGATCCACGATCATCATCAGAGTACGAAGGCAAACTGACTAGTGAGGATTAAACCAAAATGCATATATGTGGAAAGCTGCTCTCACTTCTAGTGGACTCGCATACATTGCACTTGCATGGTTCCACGTTCCGAAATTTTGCCTTTCTATTTCTATTATATTAACTTTGTACCAGTTTGAGCTTTGTCGCTGAAGCATTTCTACGCAGTCACGAACATTAACGTTTTTCAGCTTAATTTTCATGATTGTATATTAAGAAACGATATTATTGATCAAAATATATGATGGTAAACAAACAAGCTCCTATTATTTAACTTTTATTTCAAAGTTGCTTTAATAAATTTAAAAGAAAAGTAAATGTGTATTTGACAAAGTTTTTTTCACTTCCAATGTTCCTTTACTGGTCGCTTTGCCTTATATAAAATCCATGAAAATAATTGCCCATATTGCCATCTATGAGTTTTTTTTTTATTTTACCGTCAGTTGCGGTGAAATTTTCTTGTTCTTTTATTTTGCTAATATTGAAAGAGTCGTTAATAAAGGTTTTGATTATTTAAATCGATTTTTAAACAACGAAATGGATAAAGTTTGTTATAGATAGAAGATACTGATAGGTATCCTTCAAAATTATCTAAAGTTTTAAGTTAATTAATAGAATAGAAGAAAATTATTCTAAGTGAATTTTAATGTTCGCGTTCATACCTAAATAATTTGATTATCTGTAGATTTTTTTGATTAAAGAAATTTCTTTTTGCGTAATAATTAATGAATGAAACGTTGAACTCATTAAATGTTGTAGATAAATAAATTTTAATATTAACTCTTTTTAATCAACGTCCTTGCGATAAATTTTTTTTGTTAGGAAATCGTTAATGGCAGTAAATGTGATTTCAGTTATTATTTCATGTTCTCCAGTGGAATTTTCTCGATTAAAATAATTTAATCCTAGTCATGAAATAAATTAATTCCTTTAAGGGTCTAGTCTACTAATTTAAGCATAATGCATAAAAAAGTCTTTGTTTAATATATTAATTATTTTAAATGTTACAAACAAATCGTTATTTTAGAATTTTGTTTAGGAAGAATCGATGAATGTTTCTCTAAATAGATTTAGGTGTCATAAACAAAATTAGATATAATAAACAAAGCAGTAATGGAAAATGTCGACTAACTAAAAGTCTACGTCATAAGATACCTTTCTCGATTTAAAAGGGAAATATTCTATTGGAAGGACGATTTAAAGGCTGTTATGAGTAGGTTTTTAAAAGAATATTTGTATTTATATGAATCATTATAATTGTAATTTATCATGGTTTTATTTGATGAGTGAGGATTGAATTTATATTTTAATATTATATTTAAAGTGGATAAAGAGCAATCTGAATGAAATGAGGTGTCTAAATTATTAATTACCTGACGAATATGTTTAGAAAGTCCCCGTTCAGATTATATAAACCATAGGGAACTTCATTTACAAAGCTTGATTTTCAACTTCAAATAATATGTTGTTCACAAATTGTAATGAAAAATAAATTTTGGAGGCTTGGCACAAAATACGCTGTAAATCTTTGTGCACGGCATGGATAAGTTGAACTCAAATTGTGTCAAATATTTACCACCTTTCACAAAATCAAAACTTTTTCACTCAGTGGCTAGTGTAAGGCCAAACGCATAAAACATCATGGAGCCGGAGAATTATTATATCCACTTGTTTAATAAAAGCTGGAAAAATGAGCAAATTCACTGTATAGTATTATTTTTGCTAGAAATATTGCGAAGGCTCTCAAAATATGTACATGTTGAGAAAATAGGAAAAATTTTCAGTTACGAGTTAATAAAATTCAATACTTGTAAAAGTTAAATTGTAATGCAGTAATGATATATGATACGAAAGTAAAGCGGCAATATTTAATACATAAAAATTTGTCGTTCATTATATCAACTATTGACAGAGTTGATTTGTATCTTCTGCATTATATTGAATCAACTTCTTATATGGATGCATGACGCATCCGTCTTTCTTATAGATAAATTCCTATATGTCCGTTAATTGGAAAGTCTAAACGCAAAGTATACTACCTAGAGAACATGTTAGTTTCTCAATTATTGCCTATTTAATCAAGTCAATTTGAAACGTTATTTCTTGCCTTGTCCTCACAAATAAAATACAAAACTATTAAAAAAGCACTAATTAAGAGAAATTGTCATAATCTTTTTCTATAAAACGAAGATATGATGACACGCAGTTGCTGCTACCTAAATTCAATTTTAAATTAGATTAACAATACATATACTGTTACTCAATTTAAAACCATTGATTTGTCGTAAAAGGCTTAGCATTTATTTTATTAACATTATTAATGTAACTAATACTGAGCACTACAGTTAACAGTAAACATGGCAATATTTAATGTACGAGAAGTGCTATTACCACGAATAATCAATATTTGCAATATGACTAATGGACATTTCCAAATGTACAAATTCCACAAGGATATTTATAAATATTATCTATTGTGTTTTTGTCATGTTGACAAATATGAGCTCATATGTCTAGCGTCAGTTGCCAACTTGTAATTTAATTACCTGAAATATGCAATATTATGCTTGTAATACGGCAACATTTTCATATATCATATTCAAAGGCGCGATAATACTCTAAACGCTAAGATGAGAACATTCTTGATGCCTTTGTTCTTTTCAAATTTATTTTTTACCTATATTATCATTAAAACGAAATTAAAACGACGATATTTTTGTGGAAATTAAGAATAATCCATGTTAACAAGTAATTCTAATTATGCAGCGAGAACAAGCACACATGTTTGAACATATATATATTTTAATAATCATAATAATTCATTTTCCATAGAAAATACTGACTATAAAGGCATTGAATATAAAATGATCTATTAAAATTATTTCTCACATGTAGATTAAATCAATTCAATAAATTAATTTAGAAATTGTAGATCTCATGTGTTAAAATAATATAGACAAGCTTAAATTTTTATAAATTTCAGGTCTACGACTGTAAAATATATGCGTCTATTTAAAGTAATCTTATTCAAATAAGTGGTTTTTTTATAGATGTTCCGCTATTACTCTTAAGGAAGTTAATACAAAAAATAATTTATGTCGTATTAATGGAAGTTCAAAATAACAGAGACGTAGGTTTCTGCAGATTGTTTATTGATGGAATGTGCAAAATACATGGTATGGTAATATCGACAAAAGCTTTTCATCTAGTAACAAAACAAATATTAGGAAGAAAAGAGAGATGAGGTTGTAATCATTTACGCTGATTCGACGCATGTCCTTGATATAATTCAAGTCACTAATAAGCATAGTTATAGCGTTTTATGATATATTGATATAAATAAATCAATGAATAAATAAAATTCCTACAAATCTGATCATCTCAAGTTGCTTAAGAATTTAATTTTGACAATATGAATGCTCAAGACGAATTATATCAGTATCTGCAAAATTAACAACGCATAATGCAAATTGCATGTGTTATATGTGACAAATTAAAGATTATATAATTTATTCATACGGGACTTTCAAATTAATGAGCTGCATTATCAAAATAATAATTAATTATTGAATAAATTATACATTCATATTGTATAAAACTACGATTTCATTCTTGGAATTAAATATAATCTGTTAATATAAATTCAACAAACATTGGCGCGCTGATTTATATAAGAACGTGATTCTATTTCTTAAAGTAGGAAACCATTCTTTATTCATATTTTTTTTCAAATTAATCATACGTCAAAAAATCACACCAACTTTTGATTAAGTTATATTTTGATTTCTTTAAAAATGAGCGAAAATATTCATGGGTGCTACAATTTGACCTAAACATCGGTCCAAATAGATTGTTTCATAAGGCTTATAGCAAAAATATAATGCACGTTGTTTATTGCAACAAAGGCGGAAATATTTTAATAATATTATGACAGAAAGTTTGCATAACATGAACAGATAAGAAATTAGCTGAATTTCTATGAATAAAATTGTTGGCCTCTATAAAAATAATTTGTATTACATTTAAGTAGAATGTTATGTAATTTCATGATTATGTTTTCATGCCAAAATTCCAGAAAACAGCTGCCACTATTATATTACATTATTAAGCGATGCGATATACTATTTCGAGTCAACGTAGGAGCTAAAATATGTAAAAGTAAGTGCAAACACATATCTTGGGAAATAGGTCGTAACTTCAAATTACTGGAACTTGGTATTCATAAAGGTAAATAATGGAGCAGGCAAAATTATATTTTATGAAACCAACTTGTTATTGTTAAGCAGATGCACTTAACGTACGAATAAATCATCTCATCGAAACAATGATGAGAAACTCGTAATCTTTTAAGCCATTTTTACAGTTGCACATTAGCTAATTTTTTTAAGAGTACTTCAAATTTCTTAATGAAACTATTAACATTTAAAAAAACTAAATTACACAACTTATACCTTGTTTTGTTATTAATGTTAGAACTGTAACTTCAATGGCTATAAAACTTTGCTCAAAGACAAAAGGTGTTTCAAAGTACCCTTTTAAACTGAGGCCTTTCTAGTATTATTTGCGGTTCTATTCAAACTTCGGAAATTCGACCAAATTATCTAGCGTACATTATTTCCTTGACAAAATCTTGTTATGCGAATTGTTATACTTTTAACAGTGACGTTAATTACGAATAGCTTAGTGTGTGACGTTTCTTCAAATATTATCATTTCTACATTTATCATATTTGATTATTTTGTATAACAAATTTCTAGCCACGTTACGTGAAATCCACCAGCGTTAACTGCAAAAGAACAAATGTAATCTTCTGGTATTAAAAACTTCAAAATAATACAAATAAAGGTGTTATTCAATTTCTCGTATGATTTCCAATTATTAATTTCTTTACTTTTTTAAAACTGCAACACATTTTTTAGGTGAAATAAATGTATTTCGAAAGTTACAGAGGTGAATCCACAAAAAATGAAGTAATGGACATATTTTACGATAAATGGTGCTACTAAAATTTGAAATAATTTCATAAACGAAAATCAACATTTATTAAATATCTTTTAGACAGTATTTTAATGAGAGCTGATTTAGGTCTAATAATTTCTGCACAGATTTGAATACGATATCGTGGTTAATGGGAATTGTTATAAATTTATGGGATGATAACAAAAAATTCTATACTGAATGATATATACAAATGCAATATGGACTGTATCCTCTAAATTAGCAAGGTAGATATGCTGCAAATTATAATTTATTTAATAAATGTGCTTTTTAAGCTATATTTCCTATTTGAATGACATTTATTCCTTATTTTACAGTATAGGCGAATTGGATTAGCACAACAAGACAGTAGCAGATAGTTGATATTTAGTGGATGATATACTATTAATTTTATATCAATATAATCATTTGCTTTTTATTTATAAATATTCGGATAGAAAAGACGATCGCAATGGCTTTTTGTATCAACTGATTCTTGAATGTTTGTGAAATAATAAAATAAATTCTTCTTTAGTACAATTTCGGAAATGATTAGTGCTAACAGATAAGCATGTACCGTTTATGTATTTTGAGGTTAATAGCTACAAATCTGCGGAATCGTCCCTAAATATAAGCGATGAAAATCCGCTATCACATAATTGTAATATACACGACTGAACGTCTTGCGAAACAATACGTTATTTTGTCAGATTCACAGTTCTGCGAATGGAATTTGTTTTTATCTCAAGATCGCAAACATGATATAAGGAATTGTTATCAACATTTGACCGATAAATGATTGTGTAAATTATAAATTTATTGTTTAAATGTATTAAATTTTGGTGTTGTTTATCATTTTATCGTAGCTAAATTAGTACCGTCGTAAAGTCCATCCCCTCCTCAACGTGGTACGACGGTGTCAACCATGTTTCGATGGCCGATCGTACATGGGCTAACGGGGCTATGGCGGTGGTGTCACCAGGGCGTGGTGGATTTCCGACCGGCAATCGGATCTCCTATAAAATACCACATGAGCCCGACGACGGCACCATGACTCGGCGTATGTTCCCCGCCACAAAAGGGTTCAACAGCCACAGGATTACATGGACTCCTGGACAGTACCCCGTACTTCCGAATGGCGAGATGAGCTCTCAACAGCCACCGGCAACCATGCAACTTACTGCTGCCTTGCAGACTGCGCTTGGATGTGCAAAGGCTAGAGGTGCGTCCTCGATCAAAAAGCCGAGTGGTGAGGGGACACCACTTGTAACAAATTCCCAAGAAACTCCATGAAATGTGGAGCCGGCTTATCCTCCAAAAGGAGTCAGCCGCAGTAAAGTAAGTAGTAAAGTAAGTAAGTAAGCTAAATTAGTATGCAAAGAAAAGGTAATTGTGAGAAAACAGATGATGTTGAATTTTCAATTACAAACATAGTCAATATCACAATGATACAGATTTGAGTACAGATATGTACATATAACAGATTTATTATGAAATTTGCCAAATTATAAACAAAATCAGGAATGAAATGGCAAAACGGAGTCTCGAATGTATTAACTTTAATAAGATTTGGAACCAAGGTCTAAAATGCTACATTCTCGAGGGATTTTTACCGAGTGAACAAATTATACTGGGTTTAATAAGAACTATATTTAATAAAATGGTATTGTCTTCGATTTCCGAGTCTTGTTTTGTTAAATTTTGAATAAACAAAGAATCACCGGTAGACAAGGCTAACAACAGAATCAATATGAAAATCAAAAAGTGGAATAGGCATTTAAGTATAAAATCTTGATAACATTATACGAAGCAGATGGAGAAATTTGAGAATTAGAACCCGCCAAACATTGTAAAATTACTTGTGAGGACTGTATTATTGTATTCGCTGGAAAGACTATATTAACTATGAAATTAAAATGGAATGAAAATAACGACTTTGCAGAAGGTGTACATTGTCAGCTTCATTTGTATATTCATTGATAAATGACAATTGTATTAATTAAATATAGTTAAATCCAAACTGTAACAGAAGGTGAACGCGCTTGCTTAATGATGCTGATCAGAAATTACTCAAGATGGTATTGTTTGCGTGTGCACGCACCGTGAGAATTAATAGTAACGTTTTTTTGATTTTTGTTGAACGGGTTTTTCGAGTATATGCTAAGGATTTCCAATATCAATTTCTGGAAATTACTTCGTTTTATTCTTCGATTCGTTTCATCTGATAACTGGAATAGGAGGACGGAATTAAGTTTGATAAAATAAAACAATGAATCCTCAGCGTGTAGGTGAAGGATCCTAATTGCCATTCACACAATGATAAGACTGTGCTATGTGGGGTCTCGTGAAAGTCTGTTTAATTTAGCTGATAAGACGTAAAAAGTAACTCAAACGCGTGAATCGTATGTAGTGGCATATTTATGCTTTTAAAGTGATTGTTAATATCGTTTGTTAAAACTTTATTATTTTTCGAAGTATTGCAGGTTTTTGAATCAAGACGAAGTAGCATTTCTGCAAATTAATCAAACCGAACAAATTTTATGTGATTTTGATGTTTTGTGAATGAAGAGATATTACATTGCGGCGCTTAAACGATATTTTCTACGCAAAAACTATCATTTTTGGATACTTAAGACCAAATGTACAAACTAATTTATGATTATCGACCTCCTTTTTATATATTTATAATATATTTAGATCAATATAAATCAATTTTATAAGCAGTTACGTGTGAAGCTTTCCCGGCAAATTAAAACCATCTTCTCGATGCACCATAAAGTAAATGAAGGTAAATTTAAAAAAATTCTTTACTGTCTAAACCAGCGAAAAATGTTTCTCTTTGCGATCGAAAATAACTGTCCTCTTTACTATCGAAAACAGCATTGAGGTCAGACAAATCGTTGGAATTACGTAGGTTAATCTATCTTATAAATTGACATTTTTTGATTCCTAATATAGATGCAAAACTATATAACGCGCAAACTAAAACTTCCGTTCATAAGTATTTTACATTGAAAATGCGTTGTGCAGTCGTTCATTATATGTTTGTGGACGTTCTATACAATTTAAAAAATTAGCGTAAAATCAGCTGCATATTTCATCATTTATTCTTGTCGTGTGTTTAGATGTTTTTCTAGGTGCACCGTTGGCAATTCCGCGTTATTTACTATGAAGCCGTATTAAATTATCGTTAACTCAAGCAGTGCTTGAAGCAAACATTCAACTTGAAGCGGTTCTTCCTAATTACTTTTTGTTCTACTTAATAAAAATGATTTGCACCATGTTTACCTCGTCATCTTTAGCAACATTTAAATTTATTCTTGACTAATGAGCGTTTCGTTTTTTGTGCATGCGTAAATTAGCATTTATACGTATTAGTTGGCCTCAAGAAACGACAGTGTACATGCAGAATAGCTACACAGTGATGTACGACATGAGAATTGGAATGGTTTGATAATCGTCAATTATTGATCAATACGTCATTTGCACTATCCTCTCGTATGGTAGGTTGCTCTATTAAAATCGATTTCTGAATGAATGACATTGCTTCTCTTCGTTAGTTATTAAACTAATGACGTGATAATTAATTTACACGTTTACAAATGCTAAAACATCATTCGGAGTTCGACAAACAAATCCTAGCCGTTCACGTTAGATGGTGCAAAATATTTTAATGGTAGGTAAATCATGCAGAATTACAACTTATTCCAGCAGATGCTAAAAGCAATTGTAAGGCGGCTACTACACGTGCGTGATTTAAATAATAGTAGGTAAATGAATAGAATTGACTTAGATGTCTTTAAAATAAATTTATTCCTCAGTAAGTGATAATTGTTGCTTATATCAGAGTTATGGTCTTTAAAGTAATGAGTAATCTCCATGTTGATATAATCAATACAAAAATACAAAACAGAATTAGTGTCAACATTTTATTGCGTTTGCTAATTCTCAAGGAACATCAAATGCAGTGATATATGGAACTGGCAATGGTTTTACTATATATATATATATGATCGTTAGATTCTAACATGGACTTCAACCAGATATGGACAAGAAAACAATTTTTCAACATTATTATATTTATCTCTCTGTGAACTTTTATAAGCTTAATATTTAACTTAACTCCTTTTGATTTTATATGAGCATTTCTGTCGTATTTTAATCGGAAAATGTTAAACTAACACTTCTATCAAATAAACATCTTAATTGGAAACTGGCAACTTGTCAGCTCAACTATACAGTTTACTTATTCAGAACATTAATTTTTCTATTTCTATTTAAAAGTAACTTACAATCGATAATATTTTTTTCTATGGTGCAAAGAACGCCGAGGTTTGAGCGTCTGTCGCATGAAAATGGAAGTTCCACCTAAGTTAATATAAAAGCTAGATGTTATCACAATTACTCATTAGTTGGACCCTGCGCGTCAGTTTAGGCCCATTAAATATATATATATATATACATATATATATATATATATATATATATATATATATATATATATGCATTAATAGTCTTTCGTGGAATAGGGTGACCACGGAACGTCAATAAATTTATCGTTGCCATTTTCACCATTGTTTAAAATATAACAAAAAAGACATTACTTACAGGCCTTCAAAAATAGCCAAAATTTCGCAAAATACGACACACCTATCAAATACGGACGCAATTACAATGAAGGTGATGACACACCAAATGATGTTACGCAAAAAGAGTGGTCTAAATTGCGCAAAACAAAGAATGACATTTACGAAGAGGGGATTGGTTACGACAAATATGCAGTTGGGATTGGATGAACGAATATACTAACGAATCCAGAATAATAGCTGTAGATACTGGAAGAAATAAGGTTTATTAATAAATGTTATTCTATGGGTTACGTTGTTTTGTTCTTATATTTTAAACAATGGTGAAAATGGCAACGATATATATATATATATATATATATATATATATATATATATATATATATATAAACGCGAACTGTACATCCGACTACTAATTCTATCCGTTTTAAAGCGTACCACCGAGTGATGCACGGGTAAAAAAATTACAAAACATTGCAGACTACAAGATATTGATACTAATGAATTGTTAACATTTAAAATAACTGATTATAGAACAAATTATTTTATAATATATCCTTTCGAAGGACTTGAAAATTCTTGAAGAAGTATGAGTGGAATGAGATGAAAATAGAACGTTATGCTTAATCTAGACGTATTAAACCTTTGACCTCAGCTATTGCCGAAATGCAGAATAGATTTAATTTAAATCAAATAAGTTATTGATCCAGTTTGTGTCTAACGTTGGATTGTTTCTAACTCAAATTTTAAAAGGATTATTTTCAGTACCCATTTCTTACTTTTCTTTTTATGTTATGCTTGGTTAATCTGACATAAATTGAAACCAGTTTTGCAGTCTCAAGGAAAATATTTCAACCTTATTTAACCAATGAGCTGTAAAGAGTTTGCCAAATTTATAAATTTAATACTGATGCTTTATTGAAATCGACTCAGCGATAGTCCTTGTGGCACATGTTTTTATTGATTTTTAGCGCTGCCGACAAGGACCTCCAATCAAAACGTAAACTGTATGTCAAATGTTAAGCAAACCGTCAAAAAAATTACATAGAACATACCTGACAAAAACTTATTTCCAGGAAGTTTTATTTGAGAAAAGAATTAAAAATTTACAATAGAAGAAGCGATGAATTATGGCCAAAATACGTTCTCATAAAGTTTCATAATTTATGCTAATGTGAATCAATTAATTTTTTTTAAATTATGCACTTTGCGTGTGTAATTATATACCTTTCTGTATATACAATGGTTATTTTACAATAATCTTTTACCTTATACTGACGGAGTTTTGCTAATTGTTCTAAAAATTCGTCCTCAAATTACAGATAGGTGATAGTTGCGTGGAATCCTGCCTCAAATTTGACAATAATAGTTGTCTAATTTGAGCGAAAATATTAAAACTAGTCCCATTAAACCATAGATTTTTATGGAATAAGCATTTTTTCGGGTTAGGGTATAGGCTATAATACCGTGAACCAAAGGTAGTCATCTGACTTTCCGAAACTCTCAGAATTACTGGCTACTAATTATAAGTTATCTAATTTGAATTGAACAATGGTCAAGTATATGTAATGTATATGTCTTCTTGAGCGATGTCTAAGTTGTAATAACCATATGCATATATAGCATTTCTAGCTTTCTAACTGATTCTGAGAGATTAAATTCTACTACAATTCTCTTTGTTGAAAGCATTCCTCTTCTATAAACAACAACTCATCGCAAAAATATTTATATGCAAATAAATTGAATACGTGTTTTCCGTTAACTCTCTTTTCCATAGCACGTACTACTAGAGGAATAAAACATGGGCTGGATTTTTCTAAATAAGGTAAACTGTTAAACAAACCAAATCAATTTTTTTTCATTCTGTGGCATTTATAACCAAAGACGTCACTACTACTTACTTTCAAAATTATAAACATTGTGGCTTAAAAGAAAATTGAACACACAATTTGTCTGGTACTAAAAAATTAATATAAATCTATTGTAATTTTATTCGCATTTGTCTGGGTTTTCCTCAAATTGGATAAAGAATAAACGAGATCAAATGCGTCATCGCAAAAACATTGACGATAATTTGACTTTGTTGTATTTATTTCAAGCCCAACTTGCTGATTTCGTTAATTTTTATCACCGGCTGTGCAATCAGCAATTGACTAATTTATCAGGTAATAATACTGAGGCGATTATATTGAAATGCTTGAGACGAATAATCAATAAAGAGCAATTTATGGGAGACTACAAGAGAGATAGCCGCGATTATAGTTTTCGAAAATTATAATTTATTACTATTATTTATTTTTTTGAATAAAGGTTGCTATTTCGATATAAACACCAGTCCCATTATATACATACATTTGTCAGTATAAACTGGGTATTTTACAATGTAGAAAAGGCAATTCATCCAGTTGATCAATTTCTTCATTAATGGGAACTCTTCGCGTACCGTAAGAACTTGCCCAACCAATGTATGTTTAATTATATAAATGTTCATTTCAATACCACTTCCTCGTTTTGTGGTGCCTGTTATTTAACGAATAATCTGGGATGCCTAGTTGAAACTATAAGTCTAAAGAAATGGCATATAGGCTTCACCTAAACGAAATGCTAAACAAGGATTATTTAGTTTATGACTTAAAATGCTATAAGCATGCGGCACGGTGGCTCAATGACAGGAGCGACAAACCCCAAAGCGGATGTGCTCAGGTTCGAGCCGTGTCCGCGGCAAAATCTGGGCAATTTGTGAAAAGTTTTTTATAAGGACGAAATCGATCTATTTGTTTAACTTCCTTTGCTACATTATCCAATGCTTCGTTTATACTGACAAATGTATGTATATATTCGGACTAGTTTCTATGTCAATATCGAAACCTTGATTTAAATAATTATTATCTCTGCTTGCGCAAACAATGTTCGTTTCATTATATAAAAAATTAAGTGCTTTATTATCATTACAAATCAGATTACGTCGTGATACGTTAATGACTCATAAACGATAAAACGAATGATTGATGTAACTGACGGAATTTTGCTACATTATGCGACTGGTTCGTGTGTTTTCCTTTTTCGCATGCAATCCAAGTAATTACTTCTATCTTACTGCAATTTATCACCGCTTAGATGAGTATAAAGATATGTCGTACATTACAATCCAAACATTGCCTTACATGTAACCGTCTGTGGAGTTGAAGCGTGTTCAAATTTTCTTCCTGCTACTAAATATATTTTAGCACATAATTAAATGTATTCGTCAAAAAATAGAATTGATAATCAGATAATAAATTTGCTGTAAATAATAGCACATAATTATTTAATATCTTTTACTTAATTTTTACAATAGTAGAAACAAAAACATCAATATATATTGTCATTTGTCTCATTCAAAATCACTGTAATTTCTCGTTCCAAATCCATTAATCGCGTTAGACTATTAATTTAAATTTGGTCAATTAGAATAATACTACTAAGAATGAAAGGGAATCCTTGCGAAATATACATTGCTATGTTAATTTGCATCAAGGAATAGCGCAATGATTTCCTTTCTACATGCTCAGAAAACTGACGTAATTCATCTCCAATCAAAGATGAGGCTAAACTTCAAATAAGAAAATCCCGGATCTCGCTAATAAATCACATGCATCGTTGAATTATATACGTAGCAATTGGCACATTTGCCTTGATTATTGTTCATTGTTAAACGTTTTCGAATCTTTTGTTCATACTAATAAAGAAGAGTAAGTATTACATTTGCGTTTTTGTATCTTTGTCATTTACGTTTTCGTTTGTAACACATTCAGTATATAGCGTTTTTTTAAATTGATGCATAACTTTTGTATTGTTTTCATCATCTTTAGTCATAACGACGCTTAAGATTATTTGGTGAAAAGGAATTTTTAATCAAATATTGTGGGGAAAATAGGCATAGTACTGACTATAATATCTTATATTTGTTAACAATAGAATGATTATATTTCACTTTGAAATGCGAGCTTTAATAAAATTCATTGTACCCTTCCTATGTGCAAAAACAAAAATAAATTTTATCAGATACAAGAAACGTTTCTTTCTCATTATCTTCTCAAGTATCTACTAATGAACATATCTTTATATATAAATTGGAAAGCAAAACAAGATAGAAATATGTAAACATAGAGAGAGTGTGAAAAAACGGAAATCAATCAATTGCGTGCGTCACATCCAGTTCAAGCTCAATGCCTGAACATGCTTCTTCTGCTTGCATAAATCCGGCTGCAATTTGTTTATTTATAAGGCTTCGTATGTGGCTAGCTTCCTTTTGCTATTGATTTTAGTAATTAATGTGAATGCTACGTCTGGGGAATATTCGTGCGATGTTTCGACGATGTGTTGCGCAATTGCAGACGTGTATTCACCATTTGATTTAAAACAGGCGTTTAAGTTACAATGTTCTCTACTTTCGAGTAATTAACCGTCTGGCCGATCGGCCTACGCAAATTGATCGAAAACTTGCGCATGTATATTGGTAAATAATATTTGATGTCGACATTAACGGCTGTTTCTCTTCGATTGTTGGTGAAGGCAAGTGCGTTACCCTAAATAACACCTGCAGTTTAGCTGCATTAAATGTGCGTGTTAATGCCGCTTCAACTTTCTTTTGTGATTTTTGAGAAATTGCATCCCCCTTAAATGGGATGTTCAGGTAGACCGTTTTCTTTTCTGACCCGTGATATTTCAGTTTCTGTTTAAGTCCCTTTTTAATAATTTATTCAATTATTTGTCTAGGATAGCCATTAGACATGGCATGGAACCTACCAGTATTGATTATAAAAATTAGCTCAAGGATACATTAGTTGATCAGGCTTCACATTTGAAATCGTCTAAATGCGCCGAACAGCATGCATTGACAAAGCAAAATCTAAATGCGCTCAGACGTATCAACAGAAACGCAGACATAAAAATACTACGCACTGATAAAGGCAAGAACGTAGTTGTAATGGAAAAATCTGACAACCTAGAAAATTTGGAAAACGTGTTAAAGGACAATACAATATTCACGCGTCTAGACGATAAATCAGATGAAATAGACAAAGTTTAGCGCAAAGTAATAAATGAAATTAAGATCTTGACGGATGCCGGTTTAATTGATGAGGCCACTGCACAGAAGCTCCAGCCAGTTGGATCATCTACGCCAACAATATATGGATTACAAAAACAAACAAAAACGGCTGTCCTATGAGGCCAATTTTATCAATGGTAAATTCTCATTTTCATGCACTCGCTAAATGACTAACACATTCAGATTCGTCAATTCAACTTGTTCAAGTGCATCTACTGAAAGAATCACCAGCCAACGAACAAGACAAACATAGTTAATGTCAAGAAGGATTTTAAAATCCTAAACGCTGCAAACTCTCATTAACTCTCTCGGCATTTTCCGGTGAATGTTTTCCTGACCAAATTAAGGGACACTCACAGTAACCGCTTCCCTGTATCCTTATTGGTCTCGCTAGAAACGTCGCACGGCACTTCCTTTTTTCCGGGGCGTTACACATTCAAGGATTATTTAAAATATTAAGACTATTTAATAATTGAACTTTGAAACCGTAACAGAACATTTAACTCAAATTTAACTTCATCAACAGACAGAAAGCGGAGGTATCGAGGAAAAAGGTAGTTCTTAAAATTGATGGAGTAGTTTAAGCCGTAAGGTAGACGACAAACTCTAAGAACGAGTCGACCACACTTTAACGGATTAAATATTTGCGGCCTAACTAAAGGCATTTAACAATAAACAATGTTTAGACGTCTACAGCAGTATTAAGCTTACAAAATGGTCCTATATACTCAGTACAATACTGCTTACTTGTGGTAAAATTTAACCTATTCGTAAACTCCTTAATTCTATCCGAAGATTTACAATTTTTAGACAGACTAGATATTGAGCAGTAGCTAGTTATCTGTGAACAGCATATCTTGCAAGCGTACAAGATAACAATTGATGCTTATGCATGAATATGCTTTTGAAACAGGGTAAATCAATCAATCATTGATTGCGCCTGTGATGAGGCGACATATGTTAATGAGTTCACGCATATCAAACAATCATAAGTCCCATATTTAAATTAAATTATACAAAACTGGAACTAAACTACCACATGTTGCACGAAAGGACGATTTTCAAATTGCCATGCTTACTAGAGCAGCTATACTTCACTAAATGCCATGCTTGCTCAGTACTCGAAGTCCGATTTTATTTATTAATTAAATAAAACTTAATCAATAAAATCCCACGAGTCATTCTTTTTGTATCAGAGCCGCTATCATTTGTAAGAAATGACAAAAATATATTTTTTATTTTTTTTATTAATTTAACAATTAGTTAATAAATAATTTTATGACAGTTCCTATTATGGAAGCATGAGTTGATTTATATAGAACGAAATTTATTAGCCAATAGGAATTCTACATCCAAAAAATTGCTAAAATTAATAAATCAGTTTGTCGAATTCAAGAATTCTTAGGTCGATAAAATCTTGAATTTTGATCATTTTCAGGTGCTCTGCTTATTGGCTTCGATTGATGGGTTCTCACTTGTCCCTTCTTTTTTGAGCCTTCCATCAGCTGATTGACTGAAAATGACGTTGGATCAAGATTTTCTATTGTTCTTTGCCCGATATTTCGAGACTTCATTTCCAGTCTCATCTTCAGGGTTGACACAATACGCACAGGAGTAAAACACAACTTGTGGCCAATGTGGTATCCTCCTTCAAGACAGATATATTTATATCTATTTTAATTCTAAGAGTATTTTTAATTGTCTTCGTAATATCCGGTCTACATACCTAGTCTCTAGTACTCAAATGTATACAAAAACTTATCCCTGTTCCCCTCTGCGCACACAACTACCTATAAACATGTGTAATTTACTAAAGTAACATTTATTGAATACCTATAAGCACACTTAATGGATTGACATACACGCCTATCACTGATATCTATATTTTAATTGCTGTTCCGGACGCACATTTGTCACAAGTTGTGTTTTACTCCTGTGCGTATCGTGTCAACCCTGAGAATGAGACTAGAAATGAAGACTCGAAATTTGAGGCAAAGAACAATGTAAAATCTTGATTCAACGTCATTTTCAGTCAATCAGCTGATGGAAGGCTCAAAAAAGAAGGGAAAAGGGAGAACCCATCAATCGAAGCCAATAAGCAGAGCACCTGGAAATGATCAAAATTCAAGATTTTAACGACCTCAGAGTGCTATCTATCGTCTCGCAGAAGATAAATGCGGTCAAATCCACAATACGAAGGACAGCACTGCGCAAGAGAGTTTATCATTCGAATTCAAGAATTGTACGATATGTAGTTTAAGCAAACACTGCGTTTTTGTTAGTCTACTTAACTCCTTTATTGCGCTAAATTTGTTCGTCTTGACTTCATCACGTAATGTGAGTGAAGTTATTCTATCCGAATTATATGACCTATACCGTCGTTGGAAGAAAACTAGTTTACATTATATAAATCAGACTATAATGACTTGATGGCTGTACGAGGACGGAATAATTTTTGAAGATTTGACAGGAATTTATCACAACAGTAGTGGCCAGGCCATGGAAACCATGGGTAAGGCTGGTCCACTAGCGTACGATATTGTTGACGCTGCGTGAAATGAAAAAGAATGCAACCCAGGCAAAACCGGTCAGCGTTCTGCTGGGCCAACCGATGACAGACCATTACACATGAAAGATAACCAGGAATGCGCTCGAATATTGTACGTTGCATTTTCGAAGCACAGGAAAGCTATTTACGCGTTCCAAACAAGTAAACGTGAACTGCAGAAGGTGCCATTCCTAGAATTTCCCTAGATTCAATGTACTTTACAACGGTCAATGAACTTATGGCGTATAGCAAACCAACAACAGAAGCCTGTAGGTTGGTAGTATGTGCACTCGAAGGAGAAGCTAAAAACTCGCCTACCAAAAATGGATTTAACGAGAAAGGTAGGCACGGTAATTTGTGTTCCAAGGGACATTAGTCAGTGATGATAAAGTGTACCTTCGACAAAACCAGACGTACAAATTAGTTGGGTTCTCGGGTACTACATTAAGAATTTGAAGTAAAGATGTAGGTCATGCACCAAATCTAGCTGCATATTACGGCACACAAACATTTTTTGCTTACAGGTGGCGAAGAGTAGTAACGCAGCTTAACTGCACTGATTGTTGTTTGAATATAGACATAAAACATGAATGAAAATGCATTGTAGAACAAACATATACAATACAATGTTAAAAAGGGCACTGTTGATTTAACCGGAAATCAACTCCTTTGAAATATCTTGTGTTATATAGGAAATTGTGTTAAGTAATGAGATTAAGCTAGATTAAAAGCATGCCAAATGCAACAACAAGCAAAATAATTATAAATTAAATGATAGGCACGCACAAACGTGCAGGCACAAATACAAAGACAATGCACCGGTTATCAAAATCAAATTTGCGAGCTTCATATAAGCACGAATCCTAGTATATATATATATATATTACCTATATTAATGGCGGCCATCGGTCCTTTGTAGACGCAATGTTGCCCTGTTTAAATTCACGGGTGCGCTAAACATTGAATAAAACGCAATCAGGCTCAAGATCAAGGATGTATTACAATATTTTTATTCAGTTTCACAAGTTTAATGCGAATACATGAATCAAGTTAAACGCATTAACGATCGCACCTAGTTAAATCACTTAGAAAGTGAAGAATCTTAACAAAAAAATGATTGATCTAAAAAAAATACATAATTAAATATTTATCATTATGAACACCAATAAATTAGACCGTCACTCTATAAATATGGTTCTCCATATGTAGGAAAAAGAGCCTTTATAAAATATACAAAAACGAGGGTCCTGCTACATCACCTGTCGCCAAAATTGAAGTAATCTACATTATTTTTAAAACGAGCTCGTGGACGAGCTCTTGTTCTCAATTCTTCCATGTGCTCTGTTGTTTTCCTGCCCTGTGAAATTAATTTTAATGCTCTGACAGTCTATTTGACGTATTATATGAAGATAGTCTTTGCTTTTGATCGTTAACACATCCAGCTTTAATTCGCGTCGAAATCCTCAAAACAAATATTTTTTTTACTTCCGCTAAGATCAGTTACAAAGAACTAACGAGCGCATTTTATTATTTTTGGGTTCCGGTATACTTTCGGTTCAATTCAGACTGCCCAGGGTCAATTCGTTCATATTAGTTAATTAAAGTTTGCAAAGTAAACACCAACTCCATTATATTTAACCGGTCGTCGAACAACATAAAAAACTACCGCCAGCCGCACGCACTGGCGCGTTTCGACGTTCCATGATCATCATCAGAGTACAATTTATACAAGAGTACTAGAGGTGAGAGCTGTATATCTAATTTTGCTTAGCATATATATGCAATCCTCGCTAGTCAGTTTGCCGTCGTACTCTGATGATAATCATGAAAGATCGAAACGCGTCAGTTCGTGCGACTGTCGGTAGTTTTCTTATGTTGTTCGACGACTGGTTAAATACAATGGGGTTGGTGTTTTCTTCAAGCTCGCAAATTTGATATAAATTATTGTTACGACCACCCACACAATCAGTTATTGTTTAATTCATTCATATGCCTGCACACATGTATAAAAATTCTTTGGAACATGACCTAACGGATGTCGTTTTCATTTTGCAATTGTAGTGTACATGCACGTGTTGGTGGCTCATTGGTTACACTCAAACCGTTCAATATATCTGAAGTGAGTTTCGGACTGTGACTAAATGTGACCTGTGAAACGGATTCTTTTATGCAATCGCAATTCCTTGATCGCATATCTAGTAGTACTAATTTGAGTGCGTAAAGTCAATCGGACTTTTCACCAGATGCTGATATCACTGCATTTAACTTGCAATGTACTGTGTAATTTGTCCTTTGCATTTAGGGTTCCTTGCACGTCGACAACAAATAACTGTAAATTATCTTCGAAAAAACATGTCACGAAATGTACAGCTTGGTTAGTGAGTACTACATTTGTTACCCCATATCTTGTCACACAGTATAGCAAGAAAGCGTAATTAATAGAATCTTTATTTTGACCGGTTAATAGTATTATTTCTAGCCATCTCGTATTTCGATCAGTTTTAGTTATGCAGTAACGAAGGCCACGAACTTCGAGAGGAGCACTAATGTCAACATTGATAAATGTAAATCGATTGGTCTTCTAGCAGTTTTCTTGTATAATCCACACCAGGAGGACTCAGATAACGGTATTCTTCAAATACCGGGCGGTGACAATCTGGTGTGAGCCAAAGTTACTGGACAACTCTCAATCAGTATTATATGCGATGAATTCGAAATTGGCTAGATAACAAAGGGTAAATCGGTCTGAGTACCGTCGTCGCCAGGATGGTGGCTCTTTGTGAGTTGCTTCGTCCGAGTGTCGTAACATAATAAAATTTGGCATTCTGACTGAATATTGAATTTATTTTAAAGCCAGTTATACAATCACCCGACACATTACCTTTGTCGTTTGCATGACCGATGAGACGGAACATCTGTCGAATTACTCTTTGCGGATAGTTTGGTTTGCCTTTCTGCAAAGCCTGTAATAGCGATGTGTTGTTGATCTTCACTCCCAATTTATGAAAGAGAAGATTTAGGTTAAATTGGGAGCAGGAGTCGTTTAGAGCTAACAGTTCTCTTACCAATTTATGTAGTTTTTATCTTTCCGGAATAAAATGCGATGGTATGCATTTCACCGTCTAACTCCTGCTCAAGTGACTTCATCGGATTCGACGGAAAACGATTTCAACAGGAAATTCTGGTGAACGGCATGTATTGTAGTATATTGTGCAAGGAGAAACTTTATTCATTTAAAAATTAGTTCATTTTTTGCGTTCCAGCGCAGACACGAGTTGGACTTAGAGGACATCCAACTTTGGAAATGTCGTGTAATCCGTGCCTGTCCTTGCTCTTTCATTATAATAAATTACTATATTAAGTAAACATTTCAAAAAACAACGTGGTACTTCTAATTTCTTCGACTTTGCATTTTAAGTTATTTATAACGCCATTTCTGATCGAGTAACCTAGGGATTTCACTTGTTTTTGTGCCCATACTTACTTTTCCATATTTAACACGAGACCAAGCTGATTGATACGTACTAGGGCCTTTTGATATCTGTCAAATTCTGATTAAAATTATCAGAGGCTATGATCGCATCATCAACGTCTCATTGAAATTTCGTCCATGATTCAGCGCATATTCAAATTATCCAGAAAAGGGTATTGACATCTGTTTATCTGTGCTCACTTTGTAGGATGATGTATGACGGTGAATTGATTTGAGATCATACGCTGTAAGCCATTTACGTGGAGCTATTTTGCCAATGATATTTTTACCATCATTCTTGGATAAAGACCCGGAATTGTAAAGCTGTTGAGGTTTTGATAAAATCCGCATAATCTCCTATCACCAACGTGTTGCTTGATTTTCACGCGTATGCATGATTTCCATGGACTATAAATAGGACGAAAAATAGCATACGAGAGCATTAGATGTAAAATGGCCTTAATAACCTGTAATATTTTATGATCTAATGACCGAGATCCGACGAAGGCAGATGGACCTTTAGTAACTAAATGATGCCGCAAAGTCAATCTAGTTTTATTGATAGGATCTGATTTATTAATGTTCAGTATCTTTGGAAATCGTTGGAACATCTAACGTAAACAAGGATGAGTGAATTCAAAAGGGTCATTAAGTGTAAAACATAGACCATCGTCACTACCAACATAGGTGCGTAAAATTTAATTTTTAATTCTGTCTAACACGGTACCTTTGGTTGTGTCAACTATCGAGCCAATCATTGCCAAAAAATAGGCTTTATATGCAATATAGCGCGTCCACGACGATAAACGTTTACGGGATTGCACGACACAGGACTAATGATACTCTGGGATTCGCCAAGCCATGTGTTTTGATTGACTGGTTTGGTGTCTTTTAACTGTACATTGGTGCTACATGTAACTGGGAAATTACGCGCTATCAAGGATATTGCTGCACATTATTCAACTACAAACGCTAGCCGCGATAGTCGATCGGGAGCAGCCATTAACGGCGCGAATTGCTGAGTATAATAATTAACATGCGCCTGCTGTAATTCCTCCCTAAATTTCTGTCACTAAGTCTGAGCTTTGTTCTTTGGTAAACTGTTTTTACTCCACCGTGGAAATTCACATATGGTAACATTTTGAAAAGTTGTCAATTAATTTCTAGTTCTGTGCCACCATATTTAATGTTGTATACATCGATTATTGAGGCTGACGGTAGGAAGGCACCACTCTGATGAAAGGCAATTGGCTAGTTTCCCGGATTCTGATCTGTGTTCGTTATTTTGAAGAGAATGTGATGCGGGACCCAGAAACTAGGCGCGTTTTAATGGAAGCAGAGAACCGTATGGTCGTTGCAATGATTGACGATACGGTGCGGGCGATTCGGTGGAAGGCCAGAATCCTTCACATTACGATTTTGAATCTTTGCGTGTAATCTGACTATTATACTACATAACAGGGTTTGTAAATTATTAACCGCTGCCTCAAGTATTTCACGATTGTCGAATTACCTAGCTGGTTAACCTTATGTATTGACATTTGTGAGTCTAGACATTTTATCAAAAAAACTGTGTGTAAATTTAAACTTATTTAACATTTAAACGAAGGTTAAAATCATAAAATTAGTGACTAATTCACTGATCAATATAACCAATATATTTGTGACAGAAACGATCAAATTTAAAATACGATCGTCGTTCAATTGTCGCTGAAATAAAGACAGTAATAAATTAAGGTAACTTTGATTTGAAATTTTTATACAAATAATTTGATTTAAGTAGAGCGTTAGACAGAATTACAAAAAAACAATTTAAATTACATGTGGAAATTTGTTCTATTATTAATGCAAGTCCCTTTATAAATTACTGTTAAGACATCGCCCAAATTAATTTTTTCCTGAACACAAATTAACACTTGAACTTTTAAAATAATGCTCATCTGAAATACTACGTTGTTTGTAACGTTTGTCTTCTCATAAAAACAGTGTCCTATCCATGATGGTGTGTGCCAGTTTCGCGGCATTCGCTCTTCGGTAGAAGCGATACTACTCCGTTTAATTTTATAGATGACTTACAAAATAGAAAAAAAACCAAAACGTTCTGAAGGTCAATCATGTAATAAAATAATGCCATTCAATTTCACAAGTTCCGCAACCAAAGCATGCAAAATACATAAATAAAATTAAACGCACAATCGCCGGCACCTAGTAAAATTAGTGATAAAGTAAAGAATTTACAAAAAACGAGAATGACTGTGCCAGAAAAATGACATAATTCACGAAGACGAAGAGAATTTTTTAATCTATGTGCACAAGTAATCCTTACTGTAACTCTGAAAGTATGGTTCTCTACATGTAGAATTAGTGTTCCTAGGATGGACTGTATAAGGAATACATTAACGAGGTTCTACTATATATATATATATATATATATATATATATATATATATGTATATATATATGTATATCTATGTATATATATATATATATATATCGTTGCCAGTTTCACCATTCTTTAAAATATAAGAACAAAACAACGTACTCCATGGAATAACATATATTAATAAATCTTATTTCTACCAGTATCTACAGCACATTATTCTGGATTCGTTAGTATATTAGTTCATTCAATCTCAACAGTACATTTGTCGTAACCAATCCCATCTTCGTTATGTCAGTCTTTGTTTTGTGCAATTTAGACCACTCCTTTTGCGAAATTTCATTTGGTGTGTCATCGCTTTCATTGTAATTGCGTTTGTAATTGATAGGTGTGTCGTATTTTGCGAAAGCTAGGCTATTTTTGAAGGCCTGTCAGTCATATCTTTGTTTCAGTCCAATTAATTTTTCTTTTTGAATTGTTTTCTGCACTTTTAAGCAGGGCTTCAAATTATTAATTGCAATAGCTTCAAAAGCCAGAATCATTTTTCTGTTTTTACCTTGTACAGAACTGAAAAAATGTTACTACTAACAGGATGACCTGTGAATAGTACATGCTCGCAAATTGCTGTTTTTTAGGGAGATGCTGATTTATTCTAGTTTCGAGCCTCTTTTTTTGATCTGCCGATGTACTGAGCGTTGCAGTTACATTGAAATTTGTATACGGACAAAGGTGTTGACGTCATAGACAGGCTATCTTTTTCATTAGTGCGCATCAGTTTTGTTGGGTTGAACACCACTCTCAACTTTATTGATAGAAACTGTGCTTTAGTCGCTCAAATTACTTTTCTTTTGAAGATTTCAGCTGGAAGATCACCTCCAAAAGGAACACCAAGCGTTACACTCTGGAGTGTTTTGTTTTGCTCCAAATTGATCTCGATTTTGGTGCGTTGCAACAAGTTGTATTCGATGAACCAGTCCGCATAGCCATTATTTCTCAATGCTTCGCGAAGTAAATTTAGCTCTACTTCAATGTTGTCCGGTGAACAAATCCTGCGTACTCTTGTGCCCAAATTTATTATCAGGTTCCTTTTGTAAGCCCTTGGAGCACTACTGAAATAATGGATATATTGCCCAGTCCAACTGGATTTCTTGTGAACCGACATTGCGATGGTACCTTCTTTATCTCTCACTATTTCTACAACTTGAAGGATAAATATCCGTCTTGTTCTTCTTGTATTGTAAACTTGATTGATTGGTCTACCTTGTTTATGTGACGTAGTAGTTCATTCGTATCTTCATCGTTTTCGACGACCATGAAAGTTTCGTCGACGTAGCGTACGTAAAAAATGAGCTCCATTGATAAATGGTTTTAAACCAGTTGTTTCTAAATGCTTCATGTATATATATATATATATATATATATATATATATATGTCTATTTCGATTTATTGTTTAGCTTCAACCTTCGAAATCATTCGGTTTAGGAACTTCGTTATGGAATTTTTTAATTTTTCCGTAGTGTCGCGTTGTACCTTTTCGCGTTTAAATTTGGATTTGTCGTACAGAATTTGTAACATAGCTGATTATAGTCCTTATAGTTCATTAAAACTACGCCTGTCCCGTTGTCTGGCTTCATGAGTCTGATTTGTTTGTTTCGTTGTAGCTCATTTAGTTCCTCTGGAACACATTTAATTTTGCCTCCGTGACTCTATAACCTGTGCCCCCCTGTCGCACAGTACAAACAATTTTCGTTTATTATCTAACTTAAAGAATATATATATATATATATATATATATATATATATATATATATAATGATGTTTTTTTTGCTAGCCCTATCCAACCTTGGCACAATAATGTAAATTACTTGAAATTTTTTAATAAAAGATGAAAGTGGTATACTGGATAATTTGTCTTTGAAGCATTATTCAACGCATAGTTGTTACTGATATATATATATACATTCTTTTGTGTTTATATCCAATTTGTCTTTGAAGCATTATTCAACGCATAGTTGTTACTGATATATATATATATATATATATATATATTATATATATATATTTATATACATACTTTTTGTGTTTATATCCAATTCGCAAACGTAATTTAAATAATTTTTATCACCGTCCGCGCAATCAATAATTGTTTAGCTGTATTACTTTTGAATTCAATATGACTTTCACAGATTACTATTGTGATTGATTTTGAATGGTTTATTTGAGCTTCATTAAGAAAAATATGTCACATAGGCTCCTTACCAAAATAATGTTGAACAAAAACAATGTTAGTGTATATATGAAAACGGTGTGCAGCTTTTAAAAAAATGGCATAGAATATATAGACCAAGAATCCGTAGAAAATGTACCTCAGATTCAGCCCTATCTGCGTAAGATTTCCAGATACTACATGACTTATGCCAAACAAGGAAATAATCGGACCTTTAGATGATTTGCTTTTGTTTCATCATATAGTGCTTAGGTATTAATTCCTTTTATAAATATATATATATATATATATATATATATATATATATATATATAATGGAATAGACGCTTGTCTTAAGCTCAAATGCTGATTTAAATTTTTTAAATCTTGTTTAATTGTGTAAATTTTCAATTCAATACCACTTCCTCAGAAGCTGTGGTGTCCATTTCATGATGGATGATTGGGGGTGTTTAATTTGAAATTGGAATTTAAAAACATGTCACATAGGCTCTACCAGAAGGTAATCAAAGCAATACATTTAGTTAATTAATATCGTAATATTATGCGTAACCCTTGGTTAGGTGGCGTAGTGGTTAGAGTTACAGAGGTCATAGCAATTAAACCAGGATTCAATTTCGATCAGTGGCAAAATTCATGAAAAGTACTTAACGAAATTTCTATGAGAACAAAATTAGTCTACTGGCTAATTTTATCTTTATGTCATATAGAACGTCTATTTATGACAAAACATGTTTGGTTTAATGTTTATCTCATATAAATAAAATTTTAAAATCTCTTCCTGATGTTTGATACAACAAGCTAGCAATCATTCATTTGGAATTTTGTTTCACTGGCTTATTACAATCTAATTTAAGGATGTTTTTACACAATTATCATTAACAAAATTATTTTTTCTTACGGAAAATTAATTTTTGTATACGAAGAAATACACTGTTTAATACTTTTACATTTTGCAAACGAGAAACCCTAACGGCTGCGCAAATTTATTATAGTAAATTCCGAAAGAGAACAGCAAGAACTCTTGATATATTTCCCATATGCATATTAGATAAAGTTACCTTTAAGTAATTTCCTTAGTAGTAATGCTCGGAATGATTACATGCAGGATAATATAATAAAAGTGATCTGATCCAACTTGATCATAAGAAAAGAACGTCAGCCAATAAACAGCTAATAGTCAAACTGCTAGGTGTGTATAAAATTGCCTGCTTGATTCTCAGCAAATTCCTCTCGTAAGTATCTATAATTGCAGCATTAATTTTTCTTACTATCACCATCATCCTCCTCCTCATAGTTATCATTATGATCTTAATCATCTTCATCATCATCATGTTGATCATCATCGTCAACATCATAATCATAATCATCATCATCAACAACAACAAATGACAATTTTATTGGTTAGAAGAATTCATGTTTCTCTACATCATGTACATTAGAATGCCTGTAAACGATAAAAAATTAACAACAGAAGACTGATATGGAAGATCTGCCGAAGGAGCCCGCAGAAACGATACCACAGAAATATCATAAAAGTTAAACTGAAAATGGCAAGCGGAAATGTGACGTCGACAGTGAAGCTTTTGCGTGGTTTGCATTTCAACAATACGCCCTTAATCGGGTTTATGACATACATAATCATTCGATATATAATGCGTTTATAACCCTACATTCGTAAAATTTAACAGATTAATTTGTATATCACCGACAATAAATTGTAAATATGAAAAGAAATGTTGAAGTTGAGTTACACAAATGCGCAGGAGGAAGTAATCATTTTTCTCTGTTTAAATTGCTCTATAACAACTTTTTTCACAATCAAAATGATCATTGGCTAAAGTTCGCAAAATTGTAATTGGTCTATTTTATTGGAATTAAAATGACTCATACGCATGCTTTAAATAACATTTTTTAGAAGTTACTTAATTATTGCTGTAATTTAACTTTATATGTTTAGAAAAGTCCTTGTTGCTTTCATAAATAACATTACATTATACTATAATTTGACATATATATATATATATATATATATATATATATATATATATATATATATATAAATTGCTGTCTAAAGATGGACTACTACTGTCAGCCTGAGCTTCCAAGAGACATTAATAATGAAAATAAACGTTATTTTACATACAATCTGTTTTTATATTAACCATGCCATACTAATAGACACGAACAGTTCCAGAAAATAGTAATAAATATCTTAATCACACGTTCTGATGAAACTCAATTATTCATGATCGTCATAAGAGCAGAGCGGCTAACTAATTAATTGGATCAAACATTAATTCACGTTCATTAAAACTTCACTCAAATGAATACATCGTGTATTTGCACACATTATTTCAGTTTCTTTTGCGTATTAAAAAGAATGAAAGGACAGAAATAACAATGCCAAAAAGACGCACTGCTTTTCTCAACTTGTTTTCAAGGCAAGGTAACTAATCTACAGTTTTGTAATATGGCTGCTTTTGTAAGTTCTATAACTTTTAATAACTGTAGTATTGAACTTAACGGTTTTACTCTGTTTTTTTTAAACCTAGAAAGCATTTTTCTCTGGACAGGATATTAGTAAGTCAAATAGGTGAAAGAGACTTTCTTCTTCAGAATATAATTTGTGAAGCCAAAATCAAACGCAAACCCGCTTGTTTAGTTTATTGATCTTGCTGATTTTTCATAATAAAATAGCTCCTACAAAAATGTTTAATTGAAAACTGGTTCGTCGAAATGTCAACAAAAAAGCTGGTTTATACGAGATTAAGCTGCAATAGAATTTGCTTCCGATGCATATTTTGTCATTTATATTTACTTTAATTTCAAAATATTGCCTTTATTGTATGTTTTCAATAATGCGTCAGTTTTAGTATGATAGATGTTTAACAAGAACAGATTAAGAGCTATGATAACTAAACCTATTTATTTTATATTCATGCAAATAAAACTTGCTAATTAAAATTCTCCCCGAAGTATATTTTTCTAAACAGTAACATTGTATTCGTTTCTCAATTTACTTGCAATAGCACTTCTACTTATTTAAGCTTTATATATATATATATATATATATATATATACATATATATGTCGCTATATTAATAGACCAATATTAAAAAACTTGAGTGCTCTCATATTAGAATTTATTATGAATGGCATTGGTTCTGCGGGTCCCGTGTTCTCAAGAAGAAAATGTAAAATTCTTAGCCAAATACTTATACTTTAGGTATCAACAGCAACAAGAACTTTCATACAAATATATCCGACAATAGAAAGTCTACATACGTATACTTATAATTAATAAACTTGTATTATTGCAGCAAGCAGAAGAAGCACGTACAAGCATTGAGCTTGAACTGGATGTGACGCATGCAATTGATTGGTTTCCGTTTTTCACACTCTCTCTATGTTCACAAATTTCTACCTTGTTTTGCTTTCCACTCGATATATAAAGAGATGTTCACTGGTAGATATTTGAGGACACAATGCGAATGAAACTTTTCTCGTATCTGATAAAATTCATTTTTGTTTTTGCACACAGGAAGGGTACAATGAATTTTATTAAAGCTCGCATTTCAAAAGAAACTTTTTTTATTATTAAGCTTTGTAACATTTATTTATATTTAAGTCATGAACCATGCAAATTAACATTTTCTGTAGCGCGTTTACAAATAAATCGATACAGGCACACTCGACACTGTAAAATATTAAATGATAACAAAGAATTTCTAGATTTAAGCCGTTTAATTTTTCATAAGTATTCTTTGTAAATTAGCAATTTCATAGTAATAATAAATGCCAATTATGTTGAGACATTATGAATATTCTAACAATATTGAAGTTCCACTTTAGTAATATTTTAATTAAATCAGAGTAAAGAAATCCAAATTCTATTTGGACATGAATGATTGACACAACCGATAGACATTTTAGCGTAAAAAAATATATTTGACACACATTCATTGCGTTGAAACTAGTGATGCATAACCATTTCTTTACTCAGAAAATTGACAATACCGATTTATTTCTAAGCTTCTTGGAGTTGAAATGATGAAATTTATTTCAGGGTGGATTTTTTCGGATCCTAGGTGTTATATCATTGATTCTAAAAAGCTTCTTCTATGTATACTCAACCAACTTTTTATTCTGAATAAGCAAACGAAGAAATATTTTCATAGGGTAATTGAGATATTGCCTTGTATACTTTTATTTAACGTTAGAATGTCAAACTCCATTACATCATTTAGGAAGCTTACAATAAAAACATAGTCATTTGGCTTGGAGGCCTTTTTAGCAAGAATATTTTCTTTAGACTGGCTGGCCTATAATCTACGTTTGGTAGTTTTTTTCTAATAATTTGTTACCGTTACAGTCTGAGACTCAAAATCTGAAGCCGTCATAAAACGTCGAATTCTTATCAAATCAATTTTTTTGGCGGCTTTATTACTACTTGACCTATTGACCATTGTGTAATTTAAAATGCGTGAACTACCGTTTTAAGAGTTGATTTTGTCGCCCTTGTACGTTATAAGCATTTGTTTGAACATAATTTTTATTAATGGAGATAAACCATTCGTGTGAGCTCATCTGCCAAAACGATTATGCACAATGAGTTAAAGATATCACATAAAATATACAGCAATATATCTAATTTCAGAATACTGAATTGAATGAAAACAAAAGTGTAATATTGTTCATATTTAGAAGACAACAGCTGCATTTTCAGTATCTGCTGAAAGAAAGACAATACCTGAAAAGGAGAGTAGTGCAATTATTCTTTACTTTACCAAAAGCACAGTTGATGTTAAAAGGTTGTGATGAGTTTATTCTGAATTACGCCATATATGATAATTCACTCCTTCAAGTCTGAAGGTAATTGCATAACCGTCATCATGACTGTACTGTGACCAGAAGGAACCTTCTGTTATAACGACCTGCCATATTCTATTGTAATTCTTGTTCAGCCACTCACGAAGTCGACAAGCAACATCTTTGTAGTCTGGCTTACCGTTTCGATAGCTATCTACGAGTTTTATCGTTTGATTGGTGACGTCTTGCTGCTTAGAATCGTCCATTTTTGAGTTCAGTAATTCAATGCGGGGATCGAGGCTGGGACGAGCGGATCGCACGTTGTTTTTCCGTTTTGAAGTGCTAAAATTTTGTAAATCAAACGGGTTTTATTTCAGTGCAAGATATCCAATTTCAAAAAAATCTGAATTGTATAACTTATGCTTGAGTAAATTTAGTGCCATTAAATAAATGCTGAAGAACTGAAAAGGCGGGCTCTTCTCACCTCACACACCACCGTGAGTAAATTAGCGGTTTGGCTGGTCATTATTTCATTTTAACTAGTGTCGTCTACATAACGACATTTTGATTAAATTAATTGACAACGAAATAAATAGTGTATATGCTTATGAATTATGATAAAAATGTGAGATTTACGGGAATCTTTCTTAGTTTACAAATTTAATAAATAGTTAGCACTATTTAAAATGCTGCTACGATTGTTAGTAAACTAACTTTGGTTTTCAAAGACGGTCATATCTTCACATTATTTTTTATACTATTATTTCAGGAAACTTGTAAGTCAATTTATATTGTGGCAAATATTTGTGCCAAATATTATTATTTTTTCTATGAAAGATTGCATACGTTAGTCTATTTGTGAGGATTTGGATTTCGACAAAATTTATGGAATATAAAAAATATTTATATTTACCTGATTATACTTTAACAAATTGAATATATAAGTCAACTCATCTTAAGTGTTATTGTCAAATTAACCGTTAAATATTGTCAAAAGTAACGTGAGCTTTCATCGATATTTGTTTTTGAACTTAAGTATATTAAATCTTTGCCAGGTTCAATTCGTTCTAACAAATGATTGTTTAAACTTTTCGCACTTGATTAACGTTACATCTTCAACAAAAATGTAAATTAATTTTTTTAAACTTTTAAGTTCTACTTATCCTGCAACTTTTGCTATACAACTGAAAAATAGTACTTATTAGTTTCACAAAAATATCAAAACCCCGTTTTACAATGTAAACGGTTCTCATAAAAACAAAGATTATTTTACAGGATAAAACGTATTAGTTTAGCATAAAAATGTTAAGCAAAGAGGGTGTGACATAAAAGTATAACGAATCAATTGTATGCATCATTTCCAGTTCAAACTCAATTCCCGAAAATTATTTTTCTGTTTAATAAATTCGGTTGCAATGAACTAGAATTGGAAGTTATGGACGCAATTTTTTAATCAAATCGCCAACAAACGGATTTTTATTTGAAACTAATTTAGACTTATTAAGTATTAAGTTATGGTCATATTAGTTCAAAATTTGATAACCAAATTGATATCAGCGTAATTTTTATATAAATAGATAATTATTATTGAATTGCACAACAACAATCTCCTAGTGCAAAATATAACACTTATTGACTTAAATAAAGTAGAACATAACAAAGTGTTATTAATATTATTTTCTATAAATAAAAAAAGACATAAATAACATTCAAAAATTTCAGCCAACCGTCATAAAAATAACCAATCGCGCATCATAATAGAATTAAAGACACAAGAAATAATAAAAAACATATCGCAGAAATAATTTAAGTGATAATACAAAATTAAAATTAAATTAAATAAGACTGGTTCTAATTTTAATTATTAAAAACTTATCAATTCAGCCGATATTCACACTAATAAATTCAATTCATTTCCATCCTGAATTATTCTATTTAATTTTATTAAAAATCATCTTACTGAAATTTTTCAGATCAAAATTTAATCTATTCCATTCCGCTCAATTTATTCCCATCTATTCTAACTAATCTACTCTATTATATTCTATTCTATTTTATTCCATTCTATTCTATTCTAATCTATTCTATTCTATTCTATTCTATTCTATTCTATTCTATTCTATTCTATTCTATTCTAATCTATTCTATTCTATTCTATTCTATTCTATTCTATTCTATTCTATTCTATTCTATTCTATTCTATTCTATTCTATTCTATTCTATTCTATTCTATTCTATTCTATTCTATTCTATTCTATTCTATTCTATTCTATTCTATTCTATTCTATTCTATTCTATTCTATTCTATTCTATTCTATTCTATTCTATTCTATTCTATTCTATTCTATTCTATTCTATTCTATTCTATTCTATTCTATTCTATTCTATTCTATTCTATTCTATTCTATTCTATTCTATTCTATTCTATTCTATTCTATTCTATTCTATTCTATTCTATTCTATTCTATTCTATTCTATTCTATTCTATTCTATTCTATTCTATTCTATTCTATTCTATTCTATTCTATTCTATTCTATTCTATTCTATTCTATTCTATTCTATTCTATTCTATTCTATTCTATTCTATTCTATTCTATTCTATTCTATTCTATTCTATTCTATTCTATTCTATTCTATTCTATTCTATTCTATTCTATTCTATTCTATTCTATTCTATTCTATTCTATTCTATTCTATTCTATTCTATTCTATTCTATTCTATTCTATTCTATTCTATTCTATTCTATTCTATTCTATTCTATTCTATTCTATTCTATTCTATTCTATTCTATTCTATTCTATTCTATTCTATTCTATTCTATTCTATTCTATTCTATTCTATTCTATTCTATTCTATTCTATTCTATTCTATTCTATTCTATTCTATTCTATTCTATTCTATTCTATTCTATTCTATTCTATTCTATTCTATTCTATTCTATTCTATTCTATTCTATTCTATTCTATTCTATTCTATTCTATTCTATTCTATTCTATTCTATTCTATTCTATTCTATTCTATTCTATTCTATTCTATTCTATTCTATTCTATTCTATTCTATTCTATTCTATTCTATTCTATTCTATTCTATTCTATTCTATTCTATTCTATTCTATTCTATTCTATTCTATTCTATTCTATTCTATTCTATTCTATTCTATTCTATTCTATTCTATTCTATTCTATTCTATTCTATTCTATTCTATTCTATTCTATTCTATTCTATTCTATTCTATTCTATTCTATTCTATTCTATTCTATTCTATTCTATTCTATTCTATTCTATTCTATTCTATTCTATTCTATTCTATTCTATTCTATTCTATTCTATTCTATTCTATTCTATTCTATTCTATTCTATTCTATTCTATTCTATTCTATTCTATTCTATTCTATTCTATTCTATTCTATTCTATTCTATTCTATTCTATTCTATTCTATTCTATTCTATTCTATTCTATTCTATTCTATTCTATTCTATTCTATTCTATTCTATTCTATTCTATTCTATTCTATTCTATTCTATTCTATTCTATTCTATTCTATTCTATTCTATTCTATTCTATTCTATTCTATTCTATTCTATTCTATTCTATTCTATTCTATTCTATTCTATTCTATTCTATTCTATTCTATTCTATTCTATTCTATTCTATTCTATTCTATTCTATTCTATTCTATTCTATTCTATTCTATTCTATTCTATTCTATTCTATTCTATTCTATTCTATTCTATTCTATTCTATTCTATTCTATTCTATTCTATTCTATTCTATTCTATTCTATTCTATTCTATTCTATTCTATTCTATTCTATTCTATTCTATTCTATTCTATTCTATTCTATTCTATTCTATTCTATTCTATTCTATTCTATTCTATTCTATTCTATTCTATTCTATTCTATTCTATTCTATTCTATTCTATTCTATTCTATTCTATTCTATTCTATTCTATTCTATTCTATTCTATTCTATTCTATTCTATTCTATTCTATTCTATTCTATTCTATTCTATTCTATTCTATTCTATTCTATTCTATTCTATTCTATTCTATTCTATTCTATTCTATTCTATTCTATTCTATTCTATTCTATTCTATTCTATTCTATTCTATTCTATTCTATTCTATTCTATTCTATTCTATTCTATTCTATTCTATTCTATTCTATTCTATTCTATTCTATTCTATTCTATTCTATTCTATTCTATTCTATTCTATTCTATTCTATTCTATTCTATTCTATTCTATTCTATTCTATTCTATTCTATTCTATTCTATTCTATTCTATTCTATTCTATTCTATTCTATTCTATTCTATTCTATTCTATTCTATTCTATTCTATTCTATTCTATTCTATTCTATTCTATTCTATTCTATTCTATTCTATTCTATTCTATTCTATTCTATTCTATTCTATTCTATTCTATTCTATTCTATTCTATTCTATTCTATTCTATTCTATTCTATTCTATTCTATTCTATTCTATTCTATTCTATTCTATTCTATTCTATTCTATTCTATTCTATTCTATTCTATTCTATTCTATTCTATTCTATTCTATTCTATTCTATTCTATTCTATTCTATTCTATTCTATTCTATTCTATTCTATTCTATTCTATTCTATTCTATTCTATTCTATTCTATTCTATTCTATTCTATTCTATTCTATTCTATTCTATTCTATTCTATTCTATTCTATTCTATTCTATTCTATTCTATTCTATTCTATTCTATTCTATTCTATTCTATTCTATTCTATTCTATTCTATTCTATTCTATTCTATTCTATTCTATTCTATTCTATTCTATTCTATTCTATTCTATTCTATTCTATTCTATTCTATTCTATTCTATTCTATTCTATTCTATTCTATTCTATTCTATTCTATTCTATTCTATTCTATTCTATTCTATTCTATTCTATTCTATTCTATTTTTCTACTTTGTCCTTTATTCCATTTTGTTTATTTTTTCATTTTCTCCTTTTTTTTATTTACATTTTTCTCTCGTCTTCTAATCTCTGTTTGTATGAGTTTTCTTTTGTAGTTTTCGCCTGTTCTTTTTTATTCTCTTTTCAGTTTCATTTTCTTTAACTCCGTCTTAGCTTCGAGTAACTGTGGCCCACCTTTTTATCAAATTTGATTTTAGAATTGGTTCTTACATTTCGCTTCGTGCTATACCAAGCGTTTCACAAAATTCCTCTTCTGTTATAACTCCGTCTCCATTTTCGTCAAATATTCTTATCCATTTCTGAAATAGAAATAAAATTTCGACTGTTATTTTTTTATGCACAGTGATTTTTACTAGGGTTCGTATAGTATAAAATTGAACTTGAATATTCGGTACCAATTCTTAGTTCGATTGCTTATATATAAAATAGCATTGTGAAATATTACATTTTCATAATTGCAGAATTAAAATAATATACCGAATAGTTAAAAATTTAGCCTTGGAGACTGCTATTTGTTTAACTATATCTTGGGCAAACGTGTGTTTATAGGCAATGCGCTGAAATTAGATTAATCAATCGTTCATTTCGCCGGTGGTTATAATAGTTCATTAAATCATGTTTGCAAACTTCATATAAATAGCAATCCCGTTGTATTAAACAAGATTAAATCTAAGCAAAACTACAGAGAACACATGCACTGACATGTTTCGACCTTCCATAATCATCATGAGATCACAAAGTCACATTGACTAGCCAGTATCAACCAACAAATTATATATACGGAAAGCCACAATTATTTTTAAAAATTCTTACTAGCACCGGCGCAATCAATTAATGTTTAAGTGTATTACATATATATTTGTTGAAAACTACAAAAGTTTAATGGTCGTGCCTACATAGAAATTACCTAGCCGACATTTCATGTCGAGTACAATGAATACAAAACAACCAGAGATGAGAGCTGCATATCTAATTTTCCTTTCCATTTTATGAGTTGCTATTTGATCTTCACTGGTCAGCTATCCGCCGTACTCTGATAATGAATAAGGAAGTTCGAAACGAGTCACTCCGTGTAACTGATGATAGTTTTGCTAGGTTGTTAGATTATTGGTTAAATAGAATGTGATTGGTGTTTACATCAAGTTCATAAACTTCATTTAAAGAATGGTAACCGCCACCCGCGCAATCAATTATTGTTTATTTGTATTGTCTATATATATTTGATGTTCGTGACTGCCTGTTAATTGTGTAGCCGACATTTACAGTCACGTACAATGTATGTGAGAGCCGCATATCTAATTTTGTTTACCATATATAAGCAATGCGGTTTAATCCTCACTAGTCAGTTTGCCGTCGTACTCAAATGATGATCATGGAAGTTCGAAACGCGTCAGTGCGTGCGACTGCCAGTAGTTTTGTTATGTTGTTCGACGACTGGTTAAATAAAATAAAATTGTTGTTTACTTCAAGCTCGCAAACTTGATTTTTTTAAATTGTCACCACGACCCGTGCAATCAATTATTGTTTAATTTCATAGAAATTGGGCAGCCGACATTTACATTCAATTACAATGTCTGCGAAGCTACTAGATGTTTTCCGTCTTACGTTGTTGGTTATCATGGAAGTTCGAAGCGTGTGTGACTGACTGTAGATTGGTATAATGATCGAATGGTTAAACACGATGGGATTGACATTTATGTTATTTATGAAGTAAATCTTCTATTCTGACTTCAGTCTAGAATTTATGTGCACACTGTTTTTATGAGCATTTTATTATTTAGTAAATTCGCTAAAATAATGACACTCTTATCAAGCCTTTCACCGTGTTTTAGTTCTGCTGATAAAAAATAACAGGGGAAGAAAGCAAACGCCCGTAAACTCGAAGTAAGATTCCAATACGTACCAGGAAACAACTAGTAGACTGTACATTTATACAAGCATCGATTGCGTGATTGGTGGTAAAAATTATTTCAATCAATGTTTTGGACTTGATATAAACACGAATCTCATTATGTGTACAATTTGCAATACAAATTTAGCATACGATACATACTTTATACTGAAATTGTTTTACTTAATCGAACTGGTGCTTATGTCAGGCTTGCAATCTTGGTTTTAAAAAATAATTATTGGACTATATTCATCATAATTTTCGATAGCACATAAGCTGGCATTAATCTCTCTTAAAATTGACTACCGTTTCAAACATTTTAATTAATTTTTTATATATAAATAAATAAGCATCACTTAATCTCATGCACTTTAATAAATTGATTTTGAATGTTGAAAACGTTGTATAACTTATAATAGTTTTATCACATCGTGATCAATATTTGAGTGTGAATCCTCTAGTGTAGAGGATTTGACATTTCTAAAAATTAACATGTGTAGAGAAAAAGTAACACATGCTCTGAAGTTCACTTAGTAAAGTGTAATTAAGTTACTAACAAATGAATTTTATTTGGCCGAAATTTGGATCATATAAATATATTTAGTCCAAATTAAAGCCACGGAAGATGTGTCGAGGAATCAATTATTTGATTTTGCAAAAAATGCAAAGGTTTAGCTTTTCTGCAAATTGTAATATTTAGCAGTGCACAAATGTCATATAATCAGATTGATAATAAATCGGTTCTCATTTAAGCATCTCGATATAAATAATTTAATGATTTAACTTTAATAGAAACCATTAACTAAAAAATATCTCCAAATGGGATTATATCATATCTGGTCTTGCCGCGCACTTTTTGGTTCAAAAATTAATTTAATTTTGAACGAAAATAATTGTGTTAATTGACAATGAAAGGCTTATTCATTCAACATTTACCTGAACAAATCCACTTTCGAGTCCTTCTCTATCAGCGTAATTTCTCAATTCAGTCGTTGTGATTTTTCCATTTCCGTTGACATCGATTGTGGCAAATGCCTGTGCTAACGCTTCCATTCTGTTCAATGTTTGAAACGAAGATGAACAATTACTATTTATAACGCTACTCAGAGCTACTTAGCTAAGCACATTATTTGTTTTAATCAGGTAACCCAAAATGTGCACATCAAATGCATATGCACGCAAGTTTCAGTTTCTACGTCTACCGGGTTTATTCATATTTTTTTTCATTGGCTAACAGGTGATTATTTATGCTCGCTAAATCTCTAGTGATCTAACAACAAGAGAAGCAGCAGCATCATTCTTAATAGTGAAGTAATAGTGGTAGTAGTATTATTAGTAGTAGGTGTAGTAATAGTAGTATTCATTTGCAATGAGTGGTAACTGAACTTAAATGAGTAAAATGAACTTGTAATTTGCTGTAGGAGTAATATTACAGATAGCTAATTTTCTAGTTTCGTTTTAGTTGTTGTCTTTGATGAGAATTCTGATGATGATTCTTAATGTTTATAACTAACGTCATGGAGAGAAGCGGGTTGTGCAACACCTAAAATCTGACAATATTTTGACGTAATACTATATTTGTTTTATAATGTCATCAAAAACGTTTAGTTAAATGCCTTGAAAAACGTAAACATTTTCTCTGCTTAACGCACATTGGTTGCGTGGGCGGTTATAACAATTACTGTTATCAAAGTTTCGATCTTGACATAAATACCTGACCCAATAAATATATAAACTTGTCAGTATATGCTAGTAAGTGATGAGATCCTAATATGAACAAAATCGGTCTACTAGACAAATTAACTTTACTAAACTATACAATTCTTAGTTTATACTGACAAATTTGTGAAACTCTGTGTCTAAATGGATGCCATATGAGCTCCACCCAAATAGAAAGTAGACTAACCGAGGTACAATAGTTAGTATATAATTAAAAATCGTGTGTAATGCGCGGCAAGGTGGCACAGTGGTTAGAGCATCAGATTCTGAAGCAGATGTGCGCAGGTTCTAGGCCAATTCGTGGCTACATCTGGCTAATACGTGATGAGTTCCCAATAAGGACAAAACCGGTCTACTGGATGAATTGCCTTTTCTACACTAAACAATTCTTAGTTTATACTGACAAATGTATGTACTTAATGGGTCAGGTGTTTATAATAAAATCGAAACCTTGATTACAGCAATGCACTCTGATAAATTATATAGCTTGAGATTTAGATTTTCGTGCAAAAACTATTATCAGATAATTATGAAACCATTATCAACCTCGCTATGAGAACTCTAGGCATTTACGGAATGTAAAAATTAAAATATCGCAAATTTAACTCATGTATATATATATATATATATATATATATATATATATATATATATATATATATATATATATATATATATAGCAAGAATTAACTTTTAATAACTTCTGGTAGCTTAGGCCAACCAACATTCTCCTATTCAAATTCATTGCAATCCTAGTACCGTCGCCAATATCAATGATTCTAAGCAATTTTTCCAGATGCCCCTAAAATTCTTTTAAAGAAAACAAACCTTAAATTTAAAACCGCAGGAGAATATGAAATGATTAAATCTTCAATAATTTTCTATTAGTCCCCAAAGATTTGGGCATTTAAAAATGTTTTCGGCATGCATAATTCAGATTGCAATTTGTGAATCTACCGCGATGCAATAATTCGTTGCTTATATCTCAAATATTATCGTCAGTCTATATGCGTGGTGTAGAGTGTAAGATAATTGAAAATTAAATGATTTGGTAAAATTAAATAACGAATACATTTTTGCAATTGAGCAACATATTACTTTTTAGATAACCATCATGCGTATCACCTGAAATAGGATAGCAATTTATGAACCACTGTAGCCCACAATAACGAGTACTCGTTTATGCAAGCTGAAAACGCATTCACGCAAAGTGAAGCAGAATTTTAAGAGATGAATGCAAATGTTTTAGCAATTATATATTCCAGACCCGCACATAGTTTCATTTTTCTATATTTTTAACTTAATGCAAAAATTTAAATATACTTTTTATAGTAGTGAATGATGTGAATGTAGTTCCAGCATCTGTACACTTCCTTTCTATCCTGCGGATTCGCACATTTAAAAAAGATACAGATAATATATATATATATATATATATATATATATGTAAAACTGAAAGATGGTATTGAATAGCTGACACTTCACGATATGTTATGAAAAGCAACGAAAATTAAATTTGACATATTTCACACATTGTGCAACAATGGTTTTAAAACGGGAAACCTAAATGAAGTAGCACAAACATTCATGCACATACTTCACCAATTTGTAGATAAAATATGTACAAATTGGTTTCTTATTTAGCGGTTGCTTAATGTTGTTGCAGCAAAAATCCGTCCGCAACGCGTAACTCTAATTAATTTCTTCCATTTAAAAATAATTAGAAATCGTCCTGGTATGTTTGCTTTAAATTCTCTTGGATTCAGGAAGGCCCTTTTTTTAAGATTCACAGCCCTTGTTACTTGAATTCCTGGGAACAGGCTTTCACAGCTAAGCGCCAGAATGCTGGGAAAATCTTTATTAGATGACAGGTATTTAAAGAGATTTATTGAAGCAAACAAGACAAACAAAAACTGGCAATAAGCAAGGAAACTGCACTTAAACAAGGGGCGATATATGTTTATTTCAATCGGCCGTGCTTTCCGATATATTTAGTCCACGAAGTAAAATTTCTATTAGAACCAAGTAGTTTTATACAAAACTTGTATTTAATTATACGGAAAAACACCAGATAAACAAATTAATGTCCACATAGCAATCCGCAATAGCCTCACAGTGAATAGGATAGGTAGGTATGGCTGAATAGTAATGGAGAAATGCAAACCATTTTAGATTTAAATTGGTTGGCAAACGAGAGAGTATTTCCATACCGGTCGACCACGTCGTTTCATGAAGAGCAATCTCCGTAATATGTGGATTTGCAAATGTTCTTCAAGGCAAGATTCGAAACGATGCATTTTGGGAGAGCAATTACTTAAAATAAACTTTTATCATCAAAATTGATCAAACAATCTGGTATATAAATATATATATATATATATATATATATATATATATATATATGTTTTGTGTGTGTGTGCGTGTTTGTCCACTTCCTGCTTGCTATTGGACAATGTCTGCGATAAAATCCAATTGAATATCAACATACTTGCTAATTTTATACTTCACCGTACTGAATATTGCGATCGTATTAAGGTTAGGAATAAAAAAACGGCGCTCCTTAATTTAGTTTTATAAACCTGCTTTGTAGAAAATTTATGCTTTTTAAATTAAAAAGAACTCTTATATAGAGCAGAAGAAATAACGACGAAATTAAAAAAAACAACTTTCAAGTGGCTGAATGCTTGCTTTCAACGACTACAGAAAATAAAATCTTAATTGAACATCTCTTATTCACTTAATCATCAAATAAGAAGTCTGAAAGAATATGAATTTCTTGCTAATATGACAAAAACGAAATGTCGAATAAAAATAACAAATAAAACATAAATAATCGACCTGACGAGATATTTAAAGCAAAAGCTTCATGAAGTCCTTATAATTATGACGCTTTTATCTGCAATTATTAACATGATGTGGCCGTTGTAGACCTGGAAGAAATTGCTCACCCTCTGAGAAAATATTACATCTAAAAAATTAAAAATAGTGTAAGAGAATTTGGTTGTACTCAGGCACCCTCTGACGGCATTTATAGACAATAAACGATGTTGCTATATACGTCTTAAACAAACTTTGAAGAATAATCACAGTAAGTGGTGATTTAAAGCACTATACTAAGCGTTTCAACGGTAATCTAATGAAAACAACAACACGTATAGATGAACCTCTTCCAATTTAGCCGTCAGCTTTTCAGTTTGCATTCTATTATTGAGTTTAAGTTCATCCATTTTCGCAAAATTTCGGCTTTTCGAGCCAATATCAAGTTGTTCAAACTAAAGATGAATACGGAGGGGACCTACAATACTTTATTAAGCAATCAGAATAAATATTGGACGCCCGTCATGGATTATAAGGCCTTTCAATAGCGAAATTCATGAAAAATTTCCTTTCGGATAACAAATGGTGAATTCCTGTTGCTTTATTCTACAAAATAAAAAAATGTTTCTCACACGAATGCACATTCAGTTTTATTCATATACTTTGATTGTAGCTGAAATTAATCATAGTTTTTTTATTCCTTAATTCTTCACTTAAGTAATGAAGTATTATAATTCTTTCATTTAACGCTAATTTAATACGATAAATATTATTGAATTTACCAGCTCTGCTAAAAAAAATGATGTAAATTCTTAATTTTGCTATACACCAACCCTATGCAGTACTTTTGAAATTCAATTTCAATCTTTAAAATGAATTTTCAGAACTAATACATTGGGTGACTAAATGCGCTAAGGGTAAGGTAATTTTTTTTTTAAATTTCTTGCACAGGTTCATTTTTATTTGAGCCTTCATCCAGGTTTGCATCAAAGATTACAACCAAGTCAATAATTAATGTTTGGCATCGAATAATAATTGGTAACGAAGGACTACTGAGTAAAATGATTTACTGTATGAATTTTAATATATAATTTAGCCAACTGAAGTTATGATATGACATTTTATGGCTTTTATTTTTTTCGAAGTTTTGTTTTTGCTTTTTTTATTCATACAAAAATTTTCGCTTTTCTGTTTATAAGTTATTGTGCGTGTGTTTCAACATAGGCATGCAGGGTATGCGTGAACGAAGTATGCAATTTTCGATAGTATTTGAAAGTAAATGGAGTTGTCACCTTAAGGTTTAAGTATGGGAGTTGCCATATCAGAACGTGCTTAAAGGTGCAGACCAAAACCTCTTGAGTATGTCAGCCAGTTGCGTGTGTTTTATATAGATTGACAAGTAACCGCCTACGGTCAAATATCCATCATGAGCAAAATAACATAAAACAATTAGCGATATTGACTTTTAAACTGAAGCAAACATGAAAACGATGAGTGCCGTAATATATTGCCCTAAATAAGGCCTCTAAATTATTCTAGAATGAAATATATATTTATGTAAAAAATTATATAATACACAAGCATACTTTGTAAAATTAAACGAACATTAGTTGTGCTGGCGTTGACGAAAACTACTATAATCTAGTTTGCAATATTGATATAAACACATGACCCATTTTGTACATATCTTTTTCAGTATAAACTAAGATTTGTATAGTATAGAAAAGTAAATTCATCCAGTAGACCGATTTCGTCCTTACTGTGAACTCATCATATACAGCCCAGTATTTGCCACAGATGGGACTCGAATATGGGCACGTCTACCTTGTTATGTGGCGCTCTAACCAATGAGCCACTCAGCTGCAAACTACGCACAATTTTCAGTTATACACAAACGAATGTTTCTTTCTAAGCCTCTCCATTAGCTGGTGCATATATGGCATTCATTTAGACGTGAATTTCCATTTAACCAACCCTAATCTGTCTTTTAGAAGAGGCACTGTGAGAAATTATTTGGTTATAACACCAGATTCCGAAGCAGACGTAACCAGGTTCGAGCCCTTTCCGCGGCAAATTCTAGACAGTATGTGATGAGTTCGCAATAAGGACGAAACCGCATCTACACCCCCTTTCAATTATCCCAATGTACTGTTACGACTGCATATCTATATGAGTCAACAACCATCTCAGCAAATTTTATGCCACATGTTACCAGAATGATGTGCAATACCAATTATTTCCATTCCAATAAATGTATGCATTTTTATATTCCACAAATTGAACTATAAATTTTTGCAAAATTTAATTCCCATACACGAAAACAATTATTGTACGTTACTTTGTACCAGCTTGGTATGATTAAGAGTTCAACTTTCTCTTCTTCGTATTGAAACTGACTGCCCTTTGTAAGTAATTTTCTTAAATCCAGTGTATTTTATTAATATTGATTTTATAATCCAAACTAAGCGTCAAGCTCAGTAATACTATCACCAATAAATCATGTTTCTTTCTGACCAATTGACGTACAAATACTTAGAATTTAATGTTCTTGGTAAATCTTAGCAATAAATATTATGAATTTCTGTTTAATATAATTTGTCTAAATTAAATGTTTCTTATAATTATTCTTTCAATTTTCTTGATATTAATCTACCGATTTTCATTCCGCATATACAGATTTTACTCGAAATGAAAAGTTTTGCTAGTGAATGTGTACCTGCTTTAATCATTTACTCAAATACTCGATGTAAGTTCGCATTTATTTAGCTAGATGCACTATATATAAAGCTAATGCCTGTCTTTATTGTTGACAAATTTCAAACAATCACAGTTATTAGTTTAACACGACGGCAAAATTTTTAATGAGGATTACATTTCATAGTGCGACTAATGAATCAAAAATTCGACACGCCTTTCTCCATCATAGCCGTTTTGCATAAATTGTAATTGATTTTAATGTCAGTAGCATATTTTTACTCTCCCATGTTGGATCCGTTTTAATTTATTTATTATACAGAAATGGTAATTTAACTGATGACTCCATTTCACTCGGTAAATTTGGTTTAATCACCTGCTTAGACCGTTGTGAGGAACATAACGTAATTTGATTCCAAATGGAAGTACCGAAAAATGTTAGCATATCAAAAATTCAGTTTTAACTTTATACATCGAAATGATATTTACTGGAGTAGACACTAGCTGGATTATTAGGATACCCCAAATATTTTTACATGAGTCATTCTGAAATGCAATTTCGACCATCAACGTCACCATTACGTTCACGAGAGCCAATTTACCTTCTTCCAGTTTTATAATTCTGTAATACTGTGGGTCTCTGGACAATGGTTTACAAGGGCTTTCTGGATGTTGTGCTTGATTATTTCGGAAATGTTCTCTTGATGGTCAGCAATACTTGGCCAAAAATTAATCTGCATTCGCTTTTTATTAATTACATGATCTAATCTTATCAATGCTGTAAATAATAAATATTTGTCTGTTCGGACACCGGGAGCTTAGGTTTTAACATTTTTGTGAAGCAGTCGTCGTGTCAGAAATCAAGATATTTTTCATTCATTTATTATAAATTTTTGAGATTTTTATATGGGTGTTCGCGATTGTCTCTGCATGTTTCTAATTCGGTTGCGGGTTTTTGTTGGACAATGTCCGTACTTTATCCAACTAAATTACTTCTGAATTTAAACTTAAAGAAACAGATATATCAATCGAGTTGCGAGCGGAAAAACCTAAATTCGCATTTAATGACGCTTGCATTAAGCAATGCTTCATTTATATTTTTATGTGCGTAATTTATTTATTTGTATTTAACTAGGAAGATTATCATTTAAAGTGACATGTAAACATTAAATCGCATTTGTCGTAGGAAGACAGCAATTGTTAATAAATCAGCCAATAAAAAATAAAAATGAAAAATTCGATGGATATATGTAATGTTTAGGATTGGTGTGAAGATCTGTCGATTGAAGAAGAATCGATAGGATTTACAATATTCAGTTTGAAAAAAAACTTAATTAATTTAATACTTATTTTAATTAATTTCGCACAATTTGTTCTATTATTACTAACAGAGGGTGCTTTTACGAATGTTTTGCCCTAACTTTATCTCGACAGTTTAAACAAAAGTTTTCGAATGAATAAATTATTTAATAGTAATACTTTACCACTTTTTGTAATCACAATTTAGTCTACGTGTATTCAAAATATCTTTAATTAACTCTTCCTAACATGGCTAAAATAAAGGCCACGAAATCTGGAAATTACAACATTTACATATTCTCGAAAATTGTTAGTGAGAACATTTTTATGGTTTATAGAAACTATAAACTCTACTTTTGATTATTTTGAAAATATACATGTTTTTTACGTAGGCTGAACAATAATTGCTGGTTGTTGTGAAACTTGTGTCCAAGGCCACTAATCTGTATTTATGTTTAAAATTAAATCCAATGTATCTAGGTTTTGACACTTGTTAAAAAAGAATGAGCATAAATCGTTGGGCGTTTCGTCGATGTTGGCAATCCACGTGTAAACTAATGAGTTGTATGAAGAAAAATATGTGTCATTAAAATTAAAATCATTATAACATCTCCTGGTGCCATGGTGTCTATTATACAATGACAGATTTGGGACGTTTAATTAATAACTTTTGATCTCAAGTGATTCAAAATAGGTTCCAACTAAAAGGAATATTTCCCACAAGCATCGGTTATTAAATGATTTAAAATCGCGTGCCGTATGCATTACGTTTGGCGCATTGGATAGAATCTGAGATTCTAAAGCAAATGTGCTCGGGTTCGAGTCCCACCCGCGACAAATTGTGATTGGTATTGGAAGAGTTCACAAAATGGTCAAAACCCGCCTACTAGTTGAACTTCATTTGCCAATTAATGAAATAATTATTTTAAACAGACGAAATGTTTATGATCAAAATCCTGCTGTTAGATTTTAACTTGAGCGATCTTTTAGTCATACAAAAATTTAAGCTGAAATGCTTCCATTGAATTTTAATGTAATGTTTTTTTTGATTGTGCAAATATTAATGAATTATTTACTATAATCTAGATTGCTATCTTGATATAAGCAAATTGATTGTTTACATATGTCAGTATAAACTAAGAATTGGTTAGTGTAGACATCTTGGTTTATACTGAGATAGGTAAGTAATTAATGGGTCGAGTGCTTAAATCAATATCGCAAACTTGATTATGATGATTTATATCCCCGCCATTTTTAATTTAAGTAATGACAAATCATTTAATAAATGACAAAGAAATTTAAAGCAGTTTTTTGTTTAAATTGGGAATTCCATGTAAACTTTCCAATTTTTAAATTTGAGACTGAAATACGTGAAATAATTCATGGTATTTAAATAGCGAAACACTCATTTCATTGATTGATATAACTCAAGAATTCCAATGTGTTCGCTTAGCTAAATATATACTGCCAACAAAAATTTATTCAAATTCTTAATCGTAGTCAATATTGAGGAGACTAATGAATACCTCGCATCGGGCAAATTAAACATAATGACCATTATTTTTGCGGATGACTATTTTTTACATAAAGAGACATTGCATTTGTACTAAGGTATGACAATTTTCTAAATGGTACCAAATTGAAAATAAATGTTTTTGTCTTAATGTGACTTTGATACGATAAGCTACAAACAAGCGTTATAGCTGTTAAATACTGTTTTTTTGCGGAAAAGTAATATATATTCAAGAATGTATTAGGTGTTGTGAAACTAGTAAAAAATTAGTTCAGTTGTGACCAGAAGGATAATCCAAAGACAGCCTGAACACACAGTATAATCTCATGCACAATCGTTTCGTGCTTACTGGCGACTCATTAGTAGGAGCCGGTAGTACGCCCTTTAACCACTATATATTTGGTCAAAGAATGTGGATTGTACCGTCCTATTAGTCCACTTAGGAGATTGTACCGTCCTATTATTCCATTAGGAGATTGTACCGTCCTATTATCCCACGTTCCTCACCCAAATATATAGTGGTTAGAGGGCGTAATACCGGCTCCTACTGATGAGTGGCCAGTAGCACGAAATGGATATGCATGAGATTATACTTTCTGTTCAATGCTGTCTTTGGTTTATCTTTCTGGTCACAAGTGAACTAATTTGTTACAAAGCGTTATAGCCATTTGCACATTATTTTAATTGAACTTTAAGCGAGGTTTCCTCAAAGTATGCGTCTAAACTGTAGCGTTTATAAACAGCCCGTTTGTCTAGCCAAAGTGTTGTATTTAAAAGAAAATTCCACACCGTTCTTCTGGAAGTAGACGATTATGCTTCAATTTCTGTCGATGTGAACATACACGAATTGAGATTGAATTGTTTATCTAGCAAAATTTCCGCGACGAAAATTTTTTACATGATTTATGGAGCATTAGTCGCTTCAATAGTAACTGGCGCAGAGAACTCGCAGTGTAGTGCATATTTCGGGCAAATTTGGTGCTATTTCTCGCTGTAACTTTCGACTTTTACTGCAAGTATGTTAATTTTGTTGGCATTAGCGCGCGATAAAAGCGTGATGTAATACAAGAAACCAATTAAAGTTTATTTTCTGAGCTACATATTTCAAACGCCAGAATCAAATGCGTAATAAACCAGCAAAAAATCAAGACCTACTGCAGTTTTACTATCTTTCAAACAAGCATAACTATGAGAATACAAACGACCTACACAAGCTGTTAAAATAGCCAACGTATTCTGAAATTATCTATTAAAAATTAAGTGATTGCCTATCTGAGCAATAGACTTCGTGGTTGTCAAATATTTTGACGCCAAAAATAATATTAAAAAGAAATAAGATAGACCTAGTGTGCGGTAAATGTGTGATAAGCTTGTAACGACACAAATCAATCGCCGACATATTGCGTAAATTAAATTCAAATTTATTTACGTTGCACCAATGAGAAAAAAGCAAATTGCCGTTTAACCACGTCTAACCACGTTTAACCAATAGTATGCAAGTACACATATTGCATGCTATTTAAGCACGGTAATTTACCATGCAAGTCAGTTGTGGCATTTGCCTTCTACCTGCTTCACGCGTGTGCGTTCTGTCGGTTGTCAATACGTGTGCGCTCTGTCGGCTGTCAGTATCTACTCATCTTGTTGCGGGATACCGGAGAGACGAGCCAATTGAGTGCAGGACCTGCAGGACACCATCCACAACACGATCACAGCTCAACCACGGGAGCAACAAATCAACCAGAGTCCACCCAAGGCTCTAGGACATCTTCAACGCAGAATACTTAAAGCGAACGCATTACCCGGCCCTCTTAAGGGCCCCCATATCAGTAACTAATCTCTATTCAGAGCACCTTAACCGAGTTTGTAACGTCGTACGGCATTTACTTGAAGCCGGGGCGTTTACAAAATTGGCGACCGCGCCAGGATATTGATTATTTATCTGATTTTTTTGGGTATAAATAAATTGACTTTCTTCTTCATTTGTTTGGGATGAATCGACTAACATTTGCGTTTTCTTTACCCTGATCCTGTTTTTCTGTTGGGTATATATTCGTGAATTTGTGGTGTTCGTCTTCCCTAAAGGAAGATTTCAAATTTTGGAAGCAGTGTGTTATTCTTGCTGTTGAAAATAATAATTCATTGGCACTTAAGAGCTAACGGGCCCTTGTTCGTCTTCCCTACGGGACAATTTCAATTTTTGGAAGGAGTGACGCTGTTCTGTGTTGAAATAATAATACATTGTCATCAAAGGCCATCGGGGCCTCTGTTCGTTTTTTCCTTTTGTACTGGACAATATCAAGCAACAGTGGAAGCTGTTTGTGGGTAAGCGTTTCGTTATATATTTATACATTTATATATACATTTTCATATTGCTTATAAATTTATGCTTTTAAGATCCCGTAAGATTGTTAAAATGTCAGGTCCAATTTTAGATATTGATGTTCCTGTTTGGGATGGAGATAGTGAGTTATTCTTTATGCGCGTAGACTCCGCTTTCTCCCCGTTTCCTGATTATGACAGTCATCAAAAACTGTCGAAGGTTTTTGCTAAACTACCTTCTGAATTGCAGCGACGGATTTATCCTAAGCTTGAGGCCATTAGGAAGCTACCTAATCCCATTTTGGGCCTACAAAACGAGGTAGAATCCTTGCTTGGACCCACGGAAACTGAGCAGATAATAAACAAATATGCGCAGTTAGATATGCCAAATCTTGGCCCCATAGAAATACTGAGGGAATTACGGAAACGTTGGTATAAAACCAACATTTCTGACCATGAGGCTAAGGTTGTTTTTATTAACAATCTTCCCCAAACATTAAAACTCTTTGCCAGACAGCTCCCCAACACTCTCTCTATAGATGACTTATCTGAGAGATGTGAGTTAGAATATAGGGTTTTGGAACCCAAAGTGAATCCATCATCCTTTTCTTCACCCCCGCAAGATGATAGAATCTCCTCTTTAGAGAGAACAGTGGCGAACATGGCCAAAGTTCTAGAAGGATTGGCCATTACCAAATCCGAGATAAATCAAGTGAATGCTCGACCAAAATTCGTTTCCAAGTCAAATTATAATGGTAGGCGGCGATCGAGATCTCCGCAATCCTTTAATAAATATGCTCCAAAGAACTGGTGTTATAACCACCAGAAGTTTTTTATGCTTGCCAAGTTTGTCTTTGTCGTTCCGAAGAATTTCCGAATGAGTGTCAATTTCCACAGCTGACGGAGAGGACAACAGACCGCAGGCACAAGGGTGCATCAGTATCGGGAAACGTCTGGCGCAGGAAGTAGAAGACCGTACTTTCTGCACATCAACGGCATCAACGGCGCTACAGGGAAGAAGCCAACTACAATCCGACATCCCTGTCGACTCTTTTCGTCCACGCCGAATTTTTCACATAGAGAACCAAACAGACAATGCCGGTCGCAATCACCAGCCTACTTGTTTGCATGACCCGGCCAAACAGCCAAACGAACTTCTGCACCTTCTTGATTTCAAAACTGGCGAAGAGTACATCGTAGACACAGGTGCGGCAGTCTCAGTTCTCAAAGGTGATTCAATGGCCGAGATGTCGCTAGGCGTTCTTCTCGCAACAGCTACAGGCGAGCCCATACCAACTTATGGCTGCCAATACCGCACACTCAACATAGGTCTACGACGTGAATTTTCCCACAACTTCATCATTGCCAAGGTCTCACATAATATAATAGGCCTTGATTTCCTTCTAAAATTTCGGCTCATTGTTGATCTTGCCAATCAAAAGATCATCGACCCCTCCACCGGACTTGAACAAAGCTTTTGGACACTTGCCTCCGAGCGTTTGGAGTTACAGGTCATTCAGCCAACCCCAGTGCATCATTCAGCAGAGATATCAGCAGCTCTTCGAAAATACAAATCGCTTTTCGATCTTAACAAGTCAGAGCTACGAGTCTCCAACACGATGCATCATATCGTCACAGAAGGACAACCTATTGCACTCAAGAAGCGACCACTGGCTCCTGCTAAGCTGAAAGCTGCCCAAGAAGAATTCTCAAGGCTTTTGGAAGAGGGAATCATCAGACCATCGAAAAGTTCATGGGCGTCACCACTGCACTTAGTCTCAAAATCAAACGGATCGTACAGAGCCTGTGGAGACTACCGTAAGCTAAATTCAGTGACAAAATCTGATGCATATCCTATTCCAAATATCAACACTTTACTTGAAAAACTCAACGGCAGCAATTTCTTCTCAGTGATTGACCTCAGACAAGCGTACCATCACATACCGGTAGCACCAGAGGATATCGAGAAAACTGCAGTCATCACTCCATTTGGCCTTTTTGAATATCTTTACATGCCTTTTGGACTTAAGTGTGCTACTCAGACATTTCAAAGATTCATAGACAACATACTTCGCGACGACTCTGCTTATTGTATGTCATATCTAGATGACATTATGGTATTCAGTCCAGATCTAGAATCTCATGCGAAACATCTACGAAATGTCCTCTCACGCTTATCCAACCACGGACTCAAGATCAACTGTGACAAGACGCAGATTGCAGCTTCATCCGTCGACTTCTTAGGGCATCGTATCACGGCCCAAGGTATTCAACCGTTGCCGTCAAAGACGAATTCAATCAAGAATATCAAGTCACCAAGGACTTTGAGCGATTTGCAGAAAATCCTGGGAGTACTAAACTATTATCGCAAGTTCCTTCCAGGACTTTCAAAACAACTTTATCCTTTGTGCAGGCACCTGCGGAACCGAAAAGGACTTAGCAAGAATTCCATCATTGCTTGGTCATCCGAAGACGAGGAATTACTTCGACTTGCCATCAAATCGTTAGCAAATGCCACAATGCTAACGCATCCAGATTTCAAAAAGCCATTTCTACTCACGACAGATGCTTCTGAATTCGCTATTGGAGCCACTTTGGAACAAGAGATGGACGGAGTTCGGTAGCCTATCAGTTTCTACTCGCGTACTCTCCAACCAGTAGAAACGAGGTACGACACTTTCGGCCGAGAACTTCTCGCCATCCACGACGCAGTGCGCCATTTTATCAGCATCATTGGCAGTAGCAGATTTGTTGTTTTCACAGATCATGCACCACTAGTTAGCGCACTTCGAAACGCAACTTCATCTATCGCCAAGTAACCTGCCAGAGTGGAAAGACAGCTTTCTCGTCTAAGCGAATGGCAATTTGACGTCTTTCACGTCAAGGGCAAACAGAACTTCATTGCAGATGCCCTGTCCAGGCCAGACGTCTCTCTACAACCACCTTCGCCGTCACCATTCAC
>JAQBSW010002440.1:35000-103498 GCA_029291075.1 Eudiplozoon nipponicum | reverse complement strand
CATATGCAATTCATATACAAAATGAATGTGGAATCAAATAGACAGCTCTTACCTCTTGTAGTTTGGGATAAACTTTATTTGACTGAAATTTAGGCTACACAATTTCATTAAAGTCACGACCACCAATTTTTTGCAGCTTCCGACACATTTACATAAGATATACAATTAAACAACCATTCATTTCTCGGAGGTTGGCATCAATTATTTGAATCGAGTTTGCAATTTTGCGACAAAAACATATCCTATATAACAGTTAAATACTGTTTGTTGCGGAGAACTAATATATATATATATATATATATATATATATATATATATATATATATAAGTATGTATTAGGTGTTGCGAACCTAGTAACAAATTAGTTCAGTTGTGACCAGAAGGATAAACCAAATGCAGCATGAACGGAAGTATAATCTGATGCACATTCGTTTCTTGCTTACTGGCGACTCATCAGTAGGAGCCGGTATTACGCCCTTTAACCACTATATATTTGGTGAGGAATGTAAAATGTCCATTATCCCACGCTTCACCCAAATATATAGTTGTTAAAGGGAATATACTGGCCTCATTGATGAGTTGCCAGTAAGCACGAAACGAATGTTCAAGATTTTACCTTCCGTTCATGCTGACTTTGGCTTATCCTTCTGGTCACAACTGAACTAATTTGTTATTAGGTTCGCAACACCTAATACTAACTTGCAAATACCATTCCCTCACAACATGGTCCCACGCTTTTCGCATTATAACTATGTTTCTTTGTAGTCATCTAGGTGCAATTTCTAAATAAACCAGTAAAACACTTTTGTACTTTGCATAAGGTATATGATGTGACTTACAGGCTAAATCAGTAGGACAAGAGAGGCCGTTGGTTTTATGCTTAAATCGTGCGAGGATTTCTGTTTGAACAGCGAAATCAGCATTACCATTTTCACCAATGATCGTTGAAAAATAAATCGTACAGCTATTTTTATTTTATGTCGTTCAGATATCCTTCACGTAAGAAGTATTTGTTCCCAAGATTTTGCTGCTGAAGCCGCCTCAATCTGTGAAAATGCCTACGAGGCCCTGGATAATTGAGGATGCAGAGATTTCAATCATTGTATTTTTCTATTACACAAGGCTAACAAGCACAACTTACCTGAACAATCTGATTTTAGGAAACCAGCGACGAGAAATGCAGTTGGACTATCGTAATAACTTGATGTCAAAACCACACGTCAAAGGGAATTTAATAGCCTTAGGACGTTTACCCTCATACCACGCTCAAATCGAGACAATACATATAACTTTAATCAAGGTGGCGACCTGTATATAAACAGCTGACCTGTTATGTACAAAAATTTGTTAGAATAAACTAAGTATTTTGTGGTGTGGAAAAGCAACTCATCATGTAATTAAACGAACACTGGTTGCACGGGTGGTGATAAAAATTATTATAATCAAAGTTGCGATCTTGATATAAATACCTGACCCATTAATTACTTACATATGTCAGTATAAACTAAGAATTGTATAGTGTAGAAAAGGCAATTCATCCAGTAGACCGGTTTCGTCCTTATTGGGAACTCATCACGTACTGTCCAGAATTGCCACGGATAGGGCTCGAACCTGGGCACGTCTGTTTCGGCATCCGGTACTCTAAGCACTGAGCCACCCTGCCGCGCACTAAAAACAATTTTCAGTTAAATACTGACTAATGCTTCATGTTTAGACTTTCCTTTACGTGGAGCTTATATAGTATCCATTTAGATGCTAACTAATTATTCCCAATCTGTTATTATATAGAGACATCATGTTACCTGGGGAAGTAGTATTGAATTTAATTTTTATGTAATTTAATGAACACTGATTACGCAAGCTGTGACACCAATGACCGTAATCAAGATTGCGAGCCCTGTCCACGACAAATCCTGAACAGTACGTGTTGAGATCGCGATAAGGACAAAACTATTCTGAATGGCTTTTTGTCATGCTAGATTTATACTGAAAAACTAATGTACTTAATTGGTCAATATTTTATATCAAGATTGCAACCTTGATTATAGTAATTGTTATCACCGCCCGCACAACTAATGTTCGTTTAATTATATAAATGTTCATTTCAATACCATGTCCCATGTAGTGTGGTGTCTGTTCAATAATGACAGATTGGGGATGGTTAGTTGGAACTTTTGGTCTAAATGGATGCCATATGAGCTCCACCTAAAAGAAAAAGACTAACCAAGTTACATTAGTTAGTACGGTATGGCGGCAAAGTGGTCAGAGCACAAGATTCCGAATCAGACGTGTCCAGGTTCGAGCCCTGTCCGCGGCAAATTCTGGCCAGTACGTGATGAGTTCCCAATAAGGACGAAACCGGTCTACTGGATGAATTGCCTTTTCTACACTATACAATTCTTAGTTTATACTGACAAATGTATGTACTTAATGGGTCAGGTGTTATATCAAAATCGCAACCTCTTGTAAGATATGCCACCTAGGTGACACATGAGATTGTATCAACTTTAAATAGGCGATGAGGAATTATTATTCAATAAATTCCTTTGCTAAGAGTCAAGACTACCAGATAGCGCGAATTTGATTTTGAATAGTCAGCCTCCCTAATATGGCACTGTACAATAAAATCGCAAATTTATTCTATTGATCCATAGATCTGAACGGGAATAATTGTCAAGAAAAGAAAGTTGTACAGTTACAATGAAAGGTTCTCACAAACTGTGTTCACTTATGTTTCTTCTATTTGAATTTTTATATTTTAGTACACATTTGGGTACTTTTAATTAATTTAGGCGTACTATTTTTCTATTAAATTAGTTGATAAGTTGAAATTAATTTTCTTATATATTTGAAAAATAAATATCCTAACATCCTTGTTATTAAATCTAGTTTGCTTGCTGGAAGTAAGCATCAAAATCATTGTATTTAACAAGTCTTCGAAAGCTACAAACAGGTAATGTTCGTGACTGCATAGAAATTGGGCAGCCGACATTTCCAGTCAATTTAAACAATAATTGATTGCGCGGGTGGTGGTAACAATTCTATAAATCAAGTTTGCGAGCTTGAAGTAAACACCAATTCCATTGTATTTAACCAGTCGTTATGTTGTTCGACGACTGGTTAAATACAATGGGATTGGTGTTTACTTCTAGCTCGCAAACTTGATTTAAAGTATTTCCAGTCAAGTTCAATGTATGCGAGACTGCTAGAGGTGAGAGCCGCATATCTAAATTTGCTTTCCATATATATTCAATGCGGTTTGATCCTCGATAGTCAGTTTGCCGTCGTACTCTGATGATGATCATGGAAGGTCAAAACGCGTCAGTGCGTTGCGGCTGGCGGTAGTTTTGTTATGTTGTTCGACGACTGGTTAAATACAATAGGATTGGTGTATACTTCAAGCTCGCAAACTTGATTTAAAGAATTGTTACCACCACCCGCGCAATCACTTATTGTTTAATCTATGTAAATCGATTTTACAAAAAAGATTAACAAAAAACATTAATTCTGATTTCAATTAATGCGTTTATTTAATTATGTATATAGATAAATATATATATATATGTGTGTGTGAATGTGTTTGTAGTTTGAAGAAACCACGATTTAAAGAAAGAAATAGAACGTGCTTCATACGTATATCAAGTTTACGACTTTATATATATATATATATATATATGAAAATATATATATATATATATATATGTATATATATATATAATTGTTTGTCTACAGATCCAGTGAAAAGAATTTAATAGTTTTTGTGCTGTTATGAAGTCGAAGTCATAAAAAATTCAAATCAATAACTTGCTTAGCCAAGCAGACGGAACATTTTACACAACAATGAATGAAATAATCCCATTCTGCCTTATTAGACTCGCGTTAATAATTTATTTTGGAAAATCTAAATTCTTTAGTTGCCTTTTAAAAAGAAAATAATTACACCGGCTTGTTTACCATAATCTGCCAGAAAAAAAAAAAAAAAAATATATATATATATATATATATATATATATATATATATATATATATATATATATAATGAAATAACTTTGTCTATCAATTAGCCTTTATTATCTAAACCCAGGAAACTCCATAATAATATATTAATATTCACATGAATGGCAGCTTTATAAATTTTGTCGGCTTTTTCACACTTAATAAACATCTTATTTCGACTGAAATGATAAACTAGTCACTTTTTATATTGTAACTGTTTGTCAGTTTATTTAAAATCTTTAACTTTTCTGCCCGTACCAACATTTCGAGCTGACATTTCCGATTCATTATAATCGCATGTTTATTGGTGTGGAGGACTGGATATACATTACAAAGATAAAGGTTTTTTACCATAACGCATGAACTGTTACCCTGTGTTTACATGCTATGTCCATTAAAATTTTTCGCACTACCATTTATTGATATTTTCGACTCATTAGCAGAACATCATTTAAATCATGTCTACCGACTTTCACACACAACCAATTCCAGGTGTAGCCTGGACTGGTTACAAACCCCTTGTAGTGCTTATTTCAAGTACGCATACTTGAATGAGTTTCGTTTTATCACAAATTCATCACGAAGTCATATGACTGCTGAGGTAGCGAAAGCCAGACTACTAAGAGTTAAGGTGCAATGTGTCTAGATGTGTAGGTTTTAATGAATCCTCGTCTGGTGTATTCCTTTAAATACTCTACAATACTGTGACGTGAGTACGAGCAAAAAAATGTCGCTATATTAATCGCATTTAGCAATGTTCAATCCACGTGTCTGTCTTTATTGTAGAGTCACGTCAGTATAACCACAAAGATGCCTTAGAGCTCGGCTGAGAGCATGTTTTTACTATTACCTAACACTAATGACGCATGTAGTATAGTAGTCAAATTTCGTCCAAAATAATTTAATTAAAATTAAAACTCTTCTGGATTCGTCTGTCAAAGTTAATACTTCAAGCAAGCAGCTCATATTGAACTGTTTTTAGCGTACCACCATGTATATTTGAGGTTTACATAGAACTGCAAACTTTAATCTTAAAGTTTTTTTTAGCGAAAACCGGATCAATCACTATATTCCCAATTGTGGGCTATTAAGTAATCAGATTGGCACAATTCGCCTTTTGAAACTGTTAAATTAATCAGCGTTTTATTATGGGACCGGTGAAGTATTGGTATTTCAACAGCGACTCCTTTAAATTAATTTTTTTTTGCTAAATATAATCAATTCAAAACTGAAACGTGAAAGAAAATGTAAATAAAGCACGCCAATATAACGTAGTTCCGTTAAGAAATCGATGCACATAATGGAACTGTCAATAGTGCTTACGAGGCTGTAAGACTACCAAAACGTAGGGGTGCTTTTTTTATACTCTGTGGACAAAAGTATTTATACAAATCACAACAAAGTCTGAATTTACAGCTGTCACATCGGAAGGTCGAACAAACGTCAGCAGAGACATAATGCACAAAATAATGTAAAAATTAGCACCTTGATATTACCAATACAAAAACGGTACCTCGTTTTAGATAAAATTGAGTCAAAAAATATTAATTTGCAAATGGATATTGATGCATAATTATGTACAGTTATGAAAAAGTAACTTTGTTTTATGGGCATAACGCGATTAGTTCATTTTATTACATCTCAAGAATGACTCAACTGGGGGGAAATAAATAAGCAAACATCTTGTGGAAAACGCTGTTTTCTTATATGGTATTTTCTGTGAGGAAAATTATTAGATTAACTAGAAATTCATAAAAGAAAGGTGTTATATATATATATATATATATATATATATATATATATATATACACGAATGTTGACTTGAAAAATGTCAGTTCCATTAAATTACTATAGATTCCAGTTTTGCAACTAAAACTTCAATTGTATAACAAACTCTAAGTAGAAAATCTTGAGTTGAATAAAATTTATTCGATCACATACCGGCTGGCATTTTTGCTTATACACTGAAAAGTTTCACTCAAAACAAAAGGGATGAAATACCGTCAAAAAATCCATTAAATAGCAATCCAATAACGAAAGCCTAACTAAAACTTCTTAGATTGTGAGAAACCGCTTTTTATGGCATTTCCACTGAACCATACACATTTAATTCAACCTTAGTTGAGAAACTGATTACAGTTCACCAAATGTCAAATTTACGGCTGGAATAAATCTAATTATTCATTTTGAGCTATGTTACTTTACTGGTATGATTAATAAATAAATAGTTATAATTTCCTATCTATTTTAAAACAGATAACGTGATCCACTGGACGGAAATGAATTTAATATAGTGCGCCTGATTTTTAAAAAAGTAAAAATTAGTTAAAATACAAAACTTTTTTTGAAAAAAACCCTAAGGTTCCAATATTAACAAAAGTTTTCCCATCATTGTTCACCGCTCTGAACTCATGTATTGGTCGAAGAGTAGTAAGCTACATGTCGCGCCGATGTATTCTTAATCAACGCTACAAATATTTTAAATTTATTTAAAATAAACTCCAATAATGCGCTCTGTGATTAAGTCAACTGTAATAGCAGACAAGTAGAATAATTAGACTCTACACAAAAGAAAAAAAGTAGAATATTTTGCGGTTTCCTACTTGCATCGAATTATATATTATTTATTTTTTACTTAAAGCAGGAGGAGAATTGGTTCAATAATGGAGAAATTTTGTTCATGATAGTGTTTTTAGAAAGTTTACTTGCATAGAGCCGTGGTATATCATACGTCGACAAATCGTTTCGACTATGCTACCAAACGAGGCCAAAAAGAGCCAGTCTTAAACGGACTAAATGAAAAGTGAACGTCTGTAGGGACGGCAAATATAAAATTTCCAGACATCAACTGCATTAGATCAGTGTAGTTGATGTACTAAAATTATCGATGTTTTAAAATTTGGTAAAATATCGAAAATATAATTAGTCAACTCAAATTTTATTTCGATATGTATGTGTGTGTGTGTGTGTGTGTGTGTGTGTGTGTGTGTGATAATGCGTGTAAGCCTATAGATACTATCACTTTTGAACAACTGAAACTATAGGAATGAAATCGAATTACGGAAAACAGCAAATGTTTAAGTTCAGTATACAAATAATATACCTCCTACTTTTAAATTTCTTTTATAAATGAAAGCCAATTCTAATTTTGTGAATGTGTGCATATTTCACATCTATAAATTAAAAGCTTATTCTGCCTAAGCAAATACGATACTGAATGAATATATATATATATATATATATATATATATATATATATATATATATATATATGTATATATATATATATAATTTGAAATCATTAAATTGCTAACTCAAGCCCTATACAAGTCCTATTAAAAGAATTTCTGATAGTAATGTTAAATACATGAATCTCACGGATTTTAACGCGCTGATTTATTACAATGCGAACATAAAAGGTGATTTCAACTCAACGAATTGTTACGAGAAACATATTGTTGACCTTAAATAGAGCTTAAGACGTTCGAGAATTTTTCAGTGGTCTTTTTCTCACACATAACCTTGAACAATTCCAGAGCTGAATCAGAATCGTGAATCTCTATCGGAGTTTCGCCACAGACTCTCGACAGAATTATTCATAAAAATATTCGTTTTTAATGTGGTAGTTTTTTGTAAATATTGACATAAAATATCATGACTCGGCCTCAGCGACATTAGTTTGGAGAACCTGGATTAGTCCATGAAATCATGCATATTGGTCGCCCCGGAGTGTCACAGCCATTCAGACTCAGATCAATATTTCAGAGACGCCACTTACGTCAAAAAATATGAAACAAACACGCGTGCCAATGTTTGCATTATGCACATTGTGCCATAGTTTTGCGTTGATCACGTAGCAACGTGTCATCTGATCCTCGGAAAGTACAGTGTACAATTGCAAATCCTTGTTTGTCCTTTTTTTATAAAGTTAATTCTAGATTTATAGAACGAAATCATAGCGTGGATAGCGTTTGATATATCAGTAGCTCGTAAATATATCAAATAAGAACCTCTTTTAGTTCATTAAGTGTAGGTCAAGATAAAGTGTGCACTATATATATATATATATATATATATATATATATATATATATATATGAAAAGTTAATAATGCATATTATTTTTTAAAGGTGGATAATATACCTGTCATGTTATGATACTTGTAAACATATACGAATAATCTTTTTTAATACATGGATATAATTATTTAGTTTCTAAACTGTGGTTATATAGTTACATATCTGTAGAAAAACATTTAAACCCTGCGAATAATATTAAGCAAATCTATCACATTGACTAATTAGTGCGGTCATTTCAACGTTGGCATTAATTCAAGTATGCATGCCGTGCATTACTGCCTTCTAAAAAATATATACATTTTAGCTTCTCAGGACAGCCGTGACGATGAAGAGTTTATTCAAGTTGTCGAACGTTTAGTGAAGCAGAACAATACTGTGAGACATTGGAACCTGTTCAACTGGTCAATCACAGCTAGGTCGTTAAAGATCATAAAAGGCAGATAAATTGATTTTCACTGAATTAGCCATAATAAGCCATGCAATGGCATGGACTGATGCTGGTAACGTTATTCAGGATCAGCCGACAAGCCGATTACGAGACGAATGTGGATGTGTCGTTGACCCTGGAGTGTGGTAAATAGTCGAAGGTGGAGGATAAGGCAAGCCAAATGGATAATTCTCTCCTTCATGCGGTGGCGAAGACATGCGTGCTGTACTCACATTTGTGAAATTCTCACGAGGCCCATGCTCGTCAGCTAATGAATGAAAGTAGCTGTTATGCGGAATATCTTCTGAGGCCTCCTGCGGCTGATACGACTGAGAGAACTGTGTTTCTCGCAAAGCGAGTGAGTCCCCTGCGTGGCCGTACATGTTAAATAAAGAGACGTGAGTCATGCTGTGTTGAGCGATACCTGGTTGAGACTCATGATGCAGACGATTTAGAATCTGATGCGAATGGGCCGGTTGATGGAAATCAGATGGCATTTCTGGCATTTCTGTGAGGTGGGGAGCAATGGGCAGTTGCTGATGCGCATGATGGTGACGACGTAGATTAATCTCATCAATATAATGATTCGGAGAAAAGCCCCGCGACTGATAATCTGTGTGAAGTACGCTTTGTCTTTGCTGATAAGGACTAGGTATCCGATCTCCATCCTTTCCAGACGGATCATGAGGCGGGTGTGAATTAATTGAGTGGTGATGCGGCTGTTGAAGTTGATTTGTCAATTTATTATGCCGGTCGGGTTGAGAATAATTGGCACCAAAGCATTCGTCGTTTCCACTTAGCAGCTTATCTGAATGACCTGAGGAATTTCGGATACTCATTCGGCTATCCCCCAACAGATCGGATTGGTGGTGGGTCGGACCAAGTGAAAGCGTATGCTGTTCGTGGTTTACATTTTCGGAATGACCAAATTGTACTACGTTCGGTAAGTCCTGCGAATGATATTCTCTTGATTCTTCAGCTCGCATTGCACAGGTGCTTTCCGAGGCAAACAAAATATTATGAAGTTGATGATTTTGAAGACCATGTGGAAGTTGATGTGGATGGTTATGCTGTTGATGAAGGTAAGAATGCTGATGAGGCTGTAAATGGCCACCACTACCGGAGACGTAGTTCGGTGGGAAAGAACCATTCATTGGCAACGGTTCGCCACCAACGTAAAGTTGTTGATCAGACTCACTGGAATGATTGTTTTGGCATTGTCGAACTTTTGACATTTGTGCTGAATAGCCTAACTGGCCACCAGCGGAAGATGAAGACGATGAGGATGAAGACGATGACGAGGAATTGTTAGAAATGCCAGCCGGAGGTGAGCAGGAATTCAAACTATTTCCAGAATCAGGCATCAATATTCCACTGCATCCAGCGATAGATGGACTGCTATTCTGAGACTCGCCACTACCTAATGGTACTCCCGTGCTTGACTGAGATGATACACTTAAATTGCTAGAGGTAGCTGCTAAAATAGCCGCCTTCATGGCGTCTCTCGAGCTCTGTTCGTTTAAAATTGACATCGTATTATGTGTTTGTTCTATCGAAGAGTTTAATAGGTTATTGTGTTGGGCAAATATCCTGGCCGACACATCATCTACGTCGTTACCTATTCGCTCCAGCCTGTTGTTGGGTGGAGCAGATCGCTCTAGGTATGGCAGATTTCCAGTTGAATCTTCACCGTCATACTTCCGGTTTGAGGCCTCGCGCTGCGTCTGCTGATGGGGTTGACCAGGATTTCGTCCGTCCATGGGCATTAATCTTCTAGTAAGGCCTTCAACGCCGTCGTCAGAAGAGCCCGACTTAGCTGCCGCTACTGCGGCCATCATACTTGCTGCCAGTGCTGTTACGTTGCCGTTGGCAGCGGCCGGTAACGGTGAACGCACCTCCTGTTCTCTGCTTATTGGCAATGGTGAATCAAGAACGCCATGTGTCTTCGGCTGGTTTTCAAATTCATGTAGTGAGTTCGCACGCGAACCGGAATCGATCAGTACACTGTTCGGGTTGGATTGTGAAAGTTGCTGATGATGTTCTTGATGGTGGTATGATGTTGGGGTACTGTTTTCATAATACGCTGGGTGATTGTTTGCATGGAAGAACGCATTAGTAGTCGGTATTGGTTGTGCACCATCTTGTTCTTCGTCCCTATGCAAACTCAACATAGAATGGGAAAGACTGGAGTCCAAGTGGGGCGGAATAGCATGAGGTGGTCCGGGAAATGGTACGTGAAAAGGAAGATGTGGGGGATGGTGAGGATAATGTGAAAATGGTAAGCCAGGATTTCGGTCCATTCCAACAAAATTGTTGAAAAGGCTAACTGGGTAGCCCATACGCTGTACAGATTGTTGATCCTGCTCATATAAGTTAATATCGTGCATTAACTGAGGACTGCCCTGAAGTCCCATTACCTTTTCAGTAGAAAACGGGCCAGATTCGTCATCGGAACCAATATTTGAGGCAGACACAACAGGTTTTTTTGTCCCACGCTTGCGTTTTTTGCCCGCTATCCTTCTGTTACTGCCACTACTACTGGCGGTGTCGGTCTGAGTCGGCATCGACCCAGGTAACGAATTTCTTTCCAGCAAAGCCGAATCACTGTTTTGCGTTGACACAGTTTCGTTCAACTCGCGTGGGTTATCGTCTTCAATGTCGCAAAGTTCGTCGGATCGCAGATTTCCATTGTTTATCTCACCATTTAATCGCAACATCGCCTCGTCGGATTGCCCAACTTTGGCTAACTCCGCTTCTTCAAATCCAGCTGCTTCATCCTCAGCCTCGTCTTCAGCATCTAATTCGTCTTCTTCTTCTTCGTCTTCATCATCTGTACAACCGTCGCCCTGACCACCAGCCGAATCGTCTCCAGTAGAATTCCCGCCGCCGCCACTGGAATTCCGAGCCTGCAGTTTTTTCTTCTTCATGCGACGATTTTGGAACCAAACTTTTACCTGAAAAAATAGCCATTGGAAATTGTTTGTGTGTGTGTGTGTGTGTGAGAATTACGATAAAGAAGGAAAAGAGGATATTTAAACAAAAGTTGTCGATTAAACATGTTGAAATAGAACATCATGCATTTCAATATTAATTTTCTATCAACATTTACACTTGTCACATTTTTTCCTTAAATTCGTTAAGTCAGCAGTAACTAGAAAGAAGAGGTTTGGATAACAAGACGATCTCTTAGTGCATTTCTAAGGTATCGTTAAAACTTCCAAGGCCTCATTTCCTCTTCTTTCCTATTTCTAAATAGGCAAATTGTGCAAATTTTGTTAAACTATCAAGCCTTTAGTTTAAGTGAAATTGGAACGACATGAGTAAATGATGCCCGCTTGGTATTGTAGATTCTTTTCTAAACGCACGAAGTCTTCTTTCCAATGAGGCTTGAGGTCCACCTGATAAGGTAGGTGGTGTTAATAATTCTTTATTTCATATTTGCGAGCATGAAATAAATTCCAATCGCATTGAATTTAACCACTTGTCGAACAACATAGCAAAACTAACGTCAGTCAAACGTTTTGACGCGTTTCGACCTTAATCAGAATACGGCAGTATTGCGGTTTGGTCCTCGATAGTAAATTTGCCATCGTACTATGGTAATCACCATTGAAGTGCAAAACAAGTCAGTACGTGTGACTGGCGTTAGTTTTTCTATATTGTTCCACAAGTGGTTAAATACAATGGGATTGGTGTTTACTTCAAGTTCGCAAACTTTATTTAAAGGACTGTTACCACCACCCGCGCAATCAATTATTGATTAATCTTATTGTGTATTTACCTGTGTGTGGCGAAAGCTGCCATAAGTTCGTGACTGTGCAGCGGACATTTCCAGTCGTGTCCTATGTACGCGAGACTACTAGAGGTGAGATCCGCATATCTAATCCATGTATATGAATTGCAGTTTAATCCTCGCTAATTAGTTTGCCATCGTACTCTAATGATGATCACAGAAGGTCAAATTGCATATGATTGACGGTAGTTTAACTATATTGTATGACTGCTTAAATACAATAGGGTTGGTGCTTATTTCATGATTGCAAACTTGATTTAAATAATTGGTAGAGATGATATTTATATTTGGCTGCCTAAATGTTTGAATGCCTACAATGAGAAATGTGTTCTTTGACGATTTTTTTTAAATCGAGTATGAATAAGTGAGATATTTAATAATTCATTTTTAATAAGGTTTTAATGCCTAAAATTGACGCGTTGACAATATGGGAACCCATTTTAAGACATCATTATTTTTATTCCTTATTGCCAGTTCTCGCACAATCAATTATTCATTGGCGACCATCTTAGTTTCAGTTGGGTGTTTTCAATTTATTATATAAAAATTGATAAATTTATAACCATTTTTCCTATTAATTGTTTTGAATTTTAAGTTAATTGACATACTTTGATATTAGTACCATAAAACCCAACATAAAGGCAGAAATCACGTAATTCAGATTTCAGATTTAATAGGCATTGCCTGAAGTCAAATAATTTGTAAATAAAAATGGTTCCTGCTGGTGGAAAGCAATTATCACCAATTCAAACGTGTTTAAATTAAAAACATAATCCAGAAATCAACTTTCACTAAGTAGACGAAATCCCAATTAGTTATCAATTGTATTGCGCATTTTATCACGTAGAACCTTTGTACCATTAGAAACCAACATTGATTGCGCGGGTGGTGACAACAGTCTTTAAAATCAAGGTTGCAAACTCGATATTAACACCAAACACACTATGTATACATTTGTCTGTACGTATAATAAGATTTCTGCATATATCTAGCTCGCAAAAATTGATTCAAATAAAGTTATGTACAAGTTCTAGACACGCAATTACTCAGTTACGGCTTTAGCCCATGCAAATTAATATTTTTCGAATGAGAGTTGTTAAATCAAATATTAAGTAAATTAAATCTCTATAATTTTTAAGATGTTTGAATAATATACTTTTTTATATATTTTATGTGAAGATTCTATGCGGAATATTTTCTTCCTATAGAATAACTTGTAAGCATTCCTTACAATATAATGGTGTAATAAATAGGATATTATACACTATATATATATATATATATATATATATATATATATATATAGTGACATCTCATGACAGGATTTCGAATATATACGTTGTCAACTTATACAAAAGCAATTTATCCAGTAAACCGGTTTCGTCATTATTGGGAACTCGTCAAGTACTGCCAAAAATATTTCTCCAAAGTGGCTAGAACCGTGGCACTTTAGCTTCTAAGTCAAGGACTCTATTCACTGCACCAACTTTTCCACATAATTTAATGTCAAACAAAAGCACGACTTAGCTTCCGCAAAATGGAACTGATTTGGAATCTCTTAAGACCTGAAGTTCTAGCAATCCACCGCCGAACTGTCATTATGAAATAGACATTATGCAACCTTGGGAAGTTATATTGAATTTAATTCGTATAAAAGGATTTTGTTTATATTCATGTTGTCAGTATAAAATTAATATTCCGCCAGTAAATTCTTTTCGTAGATAGCGGTTGTTCTCTGCGGTAACATGTCAAGTATGCTCCAGAATTTGGTGAGAACAAGGCTCAAACGATGCAACGTGTATACTGAAAACAGGTGTGTAAACAAAATCCTGCCATTTGGTTTCATTTCAAAGTTGGTATATTACTTAAAATTGTATGTGGTACACAGCAGGGATAGAGCGGTTAATAGATTATCAGACACCAAAACACACGTGTCTTGGCTGAGGCCTCATCCGCGGCGAATTATTGCCAGTTCTCAAAATTACCCAGAAAGGACGAACCCGATCTATTGGATAAATTTCCTTTTTCTACCTTGTTCAATAGCTTAGCTTATACTGAAACCTATATCATTTCTCAAATTCGCATCCATAAATTAAATAAACGATGATTACTTAGCTCTAGTAAGCTAATTTATGGCAACATCCAACGAATTTATGTTTAGTCTTATTATGATTTGATGGTTTTAAACAGCCAATTTATATTTAACAATATCTGATTGCGCGAGTGATGGTAACAATTCTTTAAATCAAGTTTGCAAGCTTTATGTAAACACCAATCCAATTTTATCTTACCAGGCGTCGAACAACATAGAAAAACTACCGCTAGCCACAAAGCACTGACGCGTTTAGACCTTCCATGATCATCATCAGAATACGACGGCTAACTGACTAGCGAGGATCAAACCGCAATGCATATATAGGGAAAGCCAAATTATATATGCGGCTCCCACATCTAGTAGTTTCACGTACATTCAACTAGACTGGAAATTTCAGTTGCACAATTTCTATACAGTCGCGAGCATCAACTATTTTCAGGTTCGCCACATATATCTAGGTAACACAATTATGCAATCAATGATTGCCTTAGTGGTTGCAAAAATTCTTTAAATTAAGTTTACGAGTTTCAAGTACACATCAATCTCATTGTATTTAACCAGTTTTGGAACAAAATAGTAAAACATGTATGTATTCGGTGTTGCGAAACTAGTAACAAATTAGTTCAGTTGTGACCAGAAGGATAAACCATCCGATTATCCCACATTTCTCACTGAAATATATAATGCTTAAAGAACGTAATACCAGCTCCTACTAATGAGTCGCCAGTAAACACGAAATGAATGTGATTGAGATTATTCTCTCTGTTAATACTGCCTTTGTTTTATCCTTCTGTTCACAAGTGAACTAATTTGTTACTAGGTTCGCAACACCTAATACATACTTGCATATATATATATATATATATATATATATATATATATATATATATATTAGCTCTCCGCAACAAAAATATTTAACATAGTAAAACTACCGTAAGGCTCTTGTAAGTTTTAACAGATGACTTTTCAAACTTAACTTCTTCAAAACGTATGCAGTTTATAAAGCTTTCATGCATACCTGTACGCGTGGGTAAACACACGCACAATATAGATGCACGTTTAAGGGCACAAACGTTAATCTACCAATATTGCTTTATGCTCACCTAATTTGGGAAATGCTAGGACTGCACACCATTGTTATATATAGGCGTGTTATTTTTAGATTGAAAAATATTCCCAGTCGATTCTATTGGAGTTGTCATTCTGCCTATTATTTCATTATTTGTATATCTCTCTCTACACACTAACTTACTCGTTATCCTCTTGTTCATTTCACTTTCACCTTCTATCCTAACATGATACCACCATAGCACATGCTACCACATGTTCCATTCCGACCACCCACCCCGATATTATCCTATGTATACATCAAAACTGCGCGCATATAAATTTCCATGTGTATATGTGTGTGTGTGTGTGTGGTCCGGCTCACCCAGGTTCTACTGTTTTATATTTGTAATCACTATTATTGCGGCAACAATAGCCTACCAAGTAGCTTCGTGTTGTGGGCCCGCTTAAGTAGTCTTCTGATAAAAATACTAGCTCTCTATTTTCGGCAGCTAGAGTGCGTGTTTTCCATAGTACCGCCACAATCACCACAAACTTAGCTTACTTCTAATTGTTTTATGTTGGTGTGAATTTCGCTTTAGCACGCGTGCGTTTATGTGTATGAGATGGTGTGCATAACTGCTGAAAACCGTCTAATACGCACGTTTCTGTATTACATGAGTTGGTGTTGAGCACGGAAATCCTATATCTTGACTTGTTATAAAGGTAGACATTTGCGTGCTATTTTTTGCTTTGTTTGAAGGCATCAACTTGTAAAATAATGGCTCTGGCATATAATACTCACAAAAACCGTGTAATTAGATTACAGCCAAGACAAATAATTAAAATATCAATATTACTACCTGAAACAGACTATTTATTTAGAAGCTTCAAGCCGGCATTCTGTTGTATAGAGTCACAACTTTTAGCATAATATTTTTTTTTTAAAAACTGCCCAACAACTGTGCGATTAGATGGTTCAGCGGTTAGATATATTGAAGTTCGAGTCCGGTAAGAATATTATTTGAAGAGTTTCCAATAAAGAAAATCCGGTCTACTGGAAGGACTACCTTCACTAGACTACAGAATATTTAGTTTATACAGGTAAATATATATATATATATATATATATATATATATATATATATATATATATATCATAAAAGCTTTGATTTATATAATTGTTATCACTCTTTTAGATATATCTATCAATAACGTATCTTTGATTTGTGATCAGTTAACACCAGTCCAAACAGTGTTCGTAAATTAATCAAACTCGTTTCAAATAAGACCACGAAATAACTCGAGTATTTATGATGACTTGAGTAAATACATTATCCTCCCAAAGGAAACTATTTAAAACCTTTCCTATTCGTTAGCCAAGATTCGATAAAATTTGCCTTCCAAATGATACTGTAAAAAACAAAAAAATCGAAAACGAATGTCAAATTTTGATTTTTGATCCTGACATGGCATTTTGTGGATATAAATAGCGTAATATTCCTTTCTTCTTTTGCGCCTGTTTTCCTTATCAGTCCTCGATCTCTTAATCTTAACAGCCTTCCTTGTAACTTTACCGGAAAAAACCTTTTGTTGCCTGCTTAAATTGCAGAGCCATATTGGTTGGTGAAGAAACCACTCGCGAACCAGAGACAAATGAGAGGGCGTTTCCAATTTAATAGATCAAAGAAACAATTCGTCTCCTAAACTTAATTATTGATCGTGAGAGTTAAAAGTTCTCATTTGTTTACATTGACGAGTTATAAATGACGCTTTCACTTTTAAATCGTCTGTTTAGACATTAAGAATAGTCTTTTGATTTAAATGTCACTGTAAAAGTACAGGAAAATGATATTTGCTATTTCCCGAGAAAATCGACCTTTAAATATTTCTAAATGTTGACCATTAGATTGTAATCTATTATCATTATATATATATATATATATATATATATATATATAACCAGTATAAACTAAACATCAGGTAGCAAAGACGCTTAATCTAGTAGACAGGCTTAATTACTTATAGGGAACTCTTCAAGTAGTTTCCAGAATGCACACCTGATGCGGAATCCGGGACTATCCACTTGCCTGCATGCCATTGTACGCAATTAGAAACCATATACAATTTTTTAATGGTTTTGCCTTCAGGCAGAAACTAACTGGGATCTCTTCAGATCTGAAATTCTTACCATTCACACAAGATCTGTCATTATATAATGGACATCATGCCACCTTGGCATGCTATATCGGTTTAAAATACAATTGAAATATTTTAGTATATGTATACCGTCAGTATAAACCAATCATTGCAACAGTTAGCTGAATTAACTCATCTAGTTGGATATATTATACTCACAAATGACCATGAGTTAAGCCCCTTATTACAGGTGGTGGGTATTCGGGTCAGTGATTTCATATTTATTTTCCACTTGTTTCCATTTCTGGTGACGCTTTTCCTAATATATATATCCCTATTGCCAATAAAATAATTTGTTAATCCGAACTGCGCACCACAAATTTAACGTCTGGTGCTATGAGAACCTCATAAAATTAAAACTGAAGCATAATGACTGAAGCATTTATTCCTTGTGGAAACATTAAATTACTTCGATGTACTAAGATTCATAATTGTAAATCACAACCTACAAATTACAGAAATGTTAACTAGCTAATTGGATCAGTATTTATTCATCTTGAGTATTATTAATAATAAATATATTCATCTCGAGTATTATTCATAATATATATATATATATATATATATATATATATATATATATATATATATATATAATCATAATTCATAATAATGTGCTCATTGAGATTTACTGTGACACCCTAATCCGTTTTATTTACTTTGTATGAAATTCATTGAGTTAATCACAATTTTTGAGTTTTCATTCAACAGATTTGATATAGGCAACTAACATGGTACAAAAATTTATATTGCTCTTTATTGAGTCTAAATAAATTTATTATTTATATATAATTTTTGAATGAGAGCCCCGATAAAATGCATAGTACCATTTCAATAGATATATATAAAGATATGCTCATTCATAGAGATGAAAATGAGAAAGAAACCGTTCATGTATCTTATCAAATTTTTTTTGAGCAAGTGGCAAGTGTATAAAATATATAAATATATAAAATATATAAATATATAAATATATAAATATATAAATATATAAATATATAAATATATAAATATATAAATATATAAATATATAAATATATAAATATATAAATATATAAATATATAAATATATAAATATATAAATATATAAAATATAAATATATAAATAAATAAAATATAAATATATAAATATATAAATATATAAATATATAAATATATAAATATATAAATATATAAATATATAAATATATAAATATATAAATATATAAATATATAAATATATAAAATATATATATAAATATATAAATATATAAATATATAATATATATATAAATATATAAATATATATATATATATAAAATATATATATAAATATATAAAATATATAAATATATAAATATATAAATATATAAATATATAAATATATAATATAAATATATATATAAATATATAAATATATAAATATATAAATATATATATAAATATATAAAATATAAAATATAAAAATATATAATATATAAATATATAAAATATATAAATATATAAATATATAAATATAAATATATATATATAAATATAAATATATAAATATATAAATATAAATATATAAATATATAAATATATAAATATATAAATATATAAAAGAATAGAAAATATTGAAACTGTTCCATTTTCATCTTATGTAACAAATCATTCGGAAATCAACCAAGAAAACGAAAGCAAAATCTTAAACCTAATAAAATGAACTGAATTAATTAATTTTTGAATACATTTGGAAAACAATTGCGATTAAAAACATGTTAATTTTGACCGAACAATCCGAAGAGAAAGTCATCCGAAGAATAGATGCAATACGGCAATTACTTACGACGTTGTCCGTACTTGTGAATTTTGTTTTTACATTTGTACTAGTTGTTCATTGTGTGCACACTGAGAATACTGTTGAGAATTGTGAAATTGCGAATTGACAGCGAGAAGAAAAACGTTAAATTACACACCTGCCAACCTTTAGCTCTAAACACTGCATTCGAAGCGCGAAAATTGTAGTTTCAAATGAAATTAGGTTAATTTTAAACGCACACGCATAGAGGCAATCAATAATTTTCTCCCGTTTTTCCCATATTCGTTTTCTTAGCTGTTAAAAATACCAAGATATACGCTATAAAGCATTAGGTATGTTGACTGCGTACTGTACATGGTAGTTAATTGCTAATAGTTAATTACTGGTGATTTCTTTTAATTGGAAAGCGAAATAGCTTGCTCTACGTAAAAAAGAGAAGTAAATCGTGAATTAGGTCTCATAGGTGCAAAGTATTGAATTCGAGCCCTATTTGGTTAATCAGCACTATGGCTCACTCCTCGAATAATCCATTCATATTTTTACACCTCATATATGCTCTTTCTTTCACAATTTACGAAAGAGTTTACCGTTTGAAATTCAGTTACATTAAGTCGTCAAGGTAAACTTTCATTTAATTAAACGAATATTGGTTTATACCAATTAATTAAATTTCGGTTGCGATCTTGATGTAAACATTGGTCCCGTTAAAGACAAACTATAGTTAGTATGAACACAGATTCGAGACCTGTTAACGACAAATTCTGGACGGTAAGTGAGAGTTCCGAAAAAGGATGTAATCGGACTACCGGATCAATTGCTTTTTCCACACTATACAATACTCAATTTTTACAGACAAGTGTACCTATTTGATGGGATTGGTGTTTACATTTACATTGGTGTAAATAAGGGTAAACATTCGAATGATAAATTATGTACTATTTCAAAATGTATTGCTAAAATAGAAACAATTTTGTGAACAAATGGAACATAATTTTACTCCAAACTTTCTAAAAGTCAATATTACTCGTTTTTAGTTTTGCAATTATAGCGAGTTTTGCAATCAGTGAAATATGTGAGCTTACACGGTAGACAATTTGGGACAGCAACCAACGAGCAAACACCAATTATTTTGGGCAAATTAGATTGAAACTTTGCAGCCCACAATCCCAATGCTGTTGTGAACTGAGTACTGCATACTATGTAAAACGCGCTGAAATTGCATTATAGTTATTTCATTATGAGAGAAGACTTATTAAAAATGCGGAGAAGGACGGATGATATTTATGCATAAACTGAAAATGCTGTAGTTCGAATTAAACTATGCCACTTCAAATTATTGCTGGTCCATTGTGCCATCGTGGCGTTCATAGGAAAATAATTGTTGTAAAATTAAATAATCTATGATTCTTCGGGTGGTGATAACAATTCTTAAAATCAAGTTTGCAAGCTTAAAGTAAACACCAATCCCATTGTATTTAATCAGTTGTTTTGCTAAGTTGATCGACAACTAGTCAAATAAAATTGGATTGGTGTTTACTTCAAGCTCGTAAACTTGGTTAAAAGAAATGTTTGTTCGGTTGCGAATTTTCTTCTTGGCTTATGCATTGCCTTTTATGGATCTTATACCAATAAATCTGAATTCTCAATCTCAATTTGTCGGAAATTAATCCCTCTAGCTTTTTAGTGCTTTAAAGCGGCAGTTAAAGTGCATCCGAGCAACTAAAGGAAGAATTTTGGTCAATGTCTGGACGCGCCAAAGCGCTATTATGGAATTACTGGAACTGCCATTACGACATTGACAGAGTGATAAGACAGTTATGAGCAATTTAAAAATCGATTGAAACATTTTTTCCCCTGCTTACTGCCAAACGTATCCAGAGAATATGGTTGTAAATTGGCAGACATGGGCATATTGTGTGTGCGTGTGTGTGTGTGCGTGTGTATGTGTGTATGCTCAACTTTGTATTACAGAGCTCGTTCAATAAAGCATGGTTATAAATATAATCAACAATGACAGCCGGCGTACTTATTTTATTGCCGACTAGGGACAAACATATAAAAGTCACTCTCGACTGGGTATTACCTACTCTATATTTTTCCTAATAAAGCAAAATTACTGTATTCTCAAACAATGCGACTGCTTCAACGTCTAATACATACTGTGCTAAGAAATATTGCGTGTCCTTTAGAGCTTTTTTCGATTCTGGCCACGAATAGGTGGGCCTGTTTCAGACACATGAGTCAAGTTGAAACTCATGTAAGTTGTTTAAAACAAATTACATATACAATCAAGTTTGCGAGCTGGAAGTAAACACCAATCCCATTGTGGTTAACCATCGTCGTGTAAAAAACATAGAACAACTACTGCCGGTCACATGCACTGACGCGTTTCGACCTTCCATGAGCATCATCACAGTACGATGCCAAACTGGCTACCATCCGCGCAATCAATGTTTTTTTTAATTGCATATACATTCTGAATAGATGTATTTTAGTCAATTATGTGTCATGCACTGAAGATGCCCTAAGAAGGCGACCGCCAATGGCCGCCAGAATAATATTAAGAAATAGAACAATTTGAATTCAGCCTTTGTTTGTCAAAACACGGATCAGGTAATTTTAATAAATTTAATTTCGCAATTTTTCTTTCATTCATACCCAAAGTAGTTCGAATCGTTGGCCTACGTGAAACTGATGCTATTTCTTTTGTATTGTGCAATTGGATAAGGATTAAAGGTTAGTGTTATTTCAAGACCAAAAACAAAATTAAATTAATTATAATTCTCGTCACCAACTTATTTGATCCGACAAATAATTGTAACTCTAATTTTCCAATTGAGGTCAGAATAACGTGATTCTACTAGTGACGGTAAAATTATTATTCCGAAGCAGACGTGCTCAGGTCCGAGGTCTGTCCTCGGCAAACTCAGCCCGGTACGTGATAAGTTCGCTATAAGAACGAAACTGGTCTACTGGATGAATTGCCTTATCTACACTGTACACTTGTTCCTGAAAAATGTATCTCATGTGTCAGGTGTTTATCGAAAGATCGCAACCTTTATTATAGCAATTGTTATCACCTCCCGCGCAACCAATTTTCGTTAAAGTATTGTGTCTTTACTGATTTTGTCTTGGTTGTACTAAAAAATGCGCAAAAAAATATGTAACAACCAATTTCTACGTAAACTATATTAAGCCTAACTATTATTGGTAAACTACACTATTATGTATTATGCATATCAAATCAGCCATGTCCTATTTGTGAGGTGAAAGTGTATAAAAAATTTACGCGTGTTTATAATCAGAATCTTTCATTTGCTGCATCCAAATATCATTTAGATTCTATGAAAGAACTCTGATTAGCAGAATGTAATAAATTCTTCATTATGAAATTTTATCGTACGAGGAAATATTTTCACCTGATATATTGTACTCTTGTAAATGATAATTCTTATGATGCCGCAACTGGAAAATCTCTAAAATTGATCTGATCTGCCTACTCTTTGTAGTAGTTCTTCTCACAGTTTCGAATCAATTAGAATACTTTGCCTAACATGTGCCAGTTGAAACTGCTAAAGACTTTCGAAGGCGATATTAATTACCTATGTGAAAAATTCGAGTAGTCAGTTGACAACATGCGTCTAGCTAGGGTATGCTGTTACGACTGATTTGTTTATTCACGTCGTAGATATGATAATGCAGTTATTATGCACTGGTCCTGTAAATATACATACAAGCTAAACCACTCAGGAAGACTAATCCATCTTTTTCTCAACTTTGCGAGTCTGAGATAAACGCAAATACTATTTTGTATAAATAATTTTGAGAATATAGAAAAAAACTACTGTCAGTCACATGTACTGGATAAATTCGTCCAGAGCCCGACACCAGGCTGACTAACAAGGATTTTATAAAGCATAAAATAATCAAATATGTGTCTCCAATTCCTTGTGGTTTCGAGTAAAATTGTACCTGATTGAACATTTCGGCTGATTTGTTCCATGCAATCACGAACATAAGATGGCGATAACATTTTTATGTCAAAATTATAAGCTCGAGGTACACACTAACTCTATTCCATCTAACCAGTCACACGCGTTTGCCGTTTTGCTTTGATGATCATCATGGAAGGTCGAAACGCATCAGTACAGTCTGGTAAGCTATAGTAGTATTTGTGTTTATCGCATCCTCGCAAGCCAGATTTGAAGAATTGTCATCACCATACGCGCAATAAATTCTAGATTAATCGATTATAGGCTGAAACAGAATTTCTCAGTCAGACAATAAACTAGTCAAGTCATGAAAGTATGCGAATAACCATGCAAAAAGAAAAGATGAAAACAGGATTGGGAACGAATGAAAGCCCGACATAGGAGAGTATATTTTTTATGGCCCGCATCTGTCAGTCAACTATCGCAGTTGTGTTCAGTCTCTCCTCCCACAACTTTTTTATTTGCCTGTCACAACCACAAATTCGTCTATGTTTGCCTTTACAAAAACAGTCTAAATATACACGCAAACAAGCCCAAGTACGCACAAATACACACACACGCAAACACGCGTCGCTTGTACTTGTGATGCTTTCTTCAGATTTAGTTTTATAGTATGACGCGAAATAGAAGGAAAAGTTGACGATGTTTAGATGCGTGTCTGTCCATTATTCTATATATGTGTATAACTGAAGGACGCTTCTCTATAGGACTAGCTTTTAAGCAATCGCGCTAATTTAAAATAACTAAAGACAAAATCTAGTCGAAAGTCAAAGTTGACAATAGGCACAGGCTTCTAAGCCTTTTCGTAGCTTTAATGGTTTTCCATGAAGATTATGTTTTTTATTACCTAACTTGTTGAATTATCTACATGGAATATGCCAAGATAAGCAAGTACGGGATAACTTTTTCGTGTTTTCGTCTTACACACGAAATGTAACCAATGCTTGAGCATCGTTTAGGCAGTATAAATCACATATTGATTCTTATCAATATTTTGAATATCGGAGAAACAAAGATTCTGGATTGACAATGGTAATTCTATTGGTAACTCATCACGTACTCTCCAGAATTTGACGCGGACAGGGCGCAGTGGTTAAAGCACCAGATTCCGAAACAGACGTGTCCAGGTTCGAGCCCTGTCCGCGGAAAATTCTGTAGAGTACGTGATGAGTTCCCAAATAAGGACGAAACCGGTCTTCTCGATGAATAAAATTCTTAGTTTATACTGACAAATGTCTGTACATAATGGCAAGTAATTGTTATCACCGCCCGCGCAACCAATATTCGTTTAATAGTAATTCTATTCCGCCATACATCGTACTTGATTGGAATGACTGCTGATCAATTTCTGCGCAGACTCGGTCAGAGCATATTTTGTAACATTCACGAAATCGCAATAATGTATTATGTGTTGCACACATAGTAACAAATTAGTTTAATTATGACCAGAAGGAAAAACCAAATACAGTATGAACGGAACGTATAATCTCGAGCACATTCGCTTCGTGCTTACTGGCGACACATCAGTAGGTGCCGGTATTACGCACTTTACACATTATATATGATGGTGAGGAATGTGGGAACATCGGATGGTACAAACTCCTAGAAAAGTCGCCAGTAAGCACGAAACGAATGCGCACGATTTTATACTTTCCGTTCATGCTGTATTTGGTTAATCCTTCTGGTCATAGTTGAAATAATTTGTTACTAGGTACGCAACATCACATACATAATTGCATATATAATAGTTCTCCGCCACAAACAGCATCTAACTGTTATATATTCACGAAACAGGTTTAAACTCATAAATCCTCAGTTGTGTAGATCGCATAAGCTTTATCGAAATTAAGATTGCAAGCATGAACTGTCACACAACGTGAAACCCAACGTCAGATAAATTTATTCACTTCTTTCAACTTTCCTCGGACGATGTCTGAATTATCAAAATCAAACAGTGTGGAAAAGGCCATTCATCGAGTAGACTGGTTCCGCGGCAAATTCTGGACAGTACGTGATGAGTTCCTAATAAGAACGAAACCGGTCTACTGAATAAATTGCCTTTTCCACACTATAAAATACTTAGTTTATACTGGCATAATAGGTCAGTTGTTCATATCAACATCGCGACCATGATTAAATTCAATTCTTTTCACCGCCCGCGCAACCAATTTTCGTTTAATTATGCTTTACATGTAGAAAAATTGTGTACCTTCTGTATCCCCACTGAAGTTTTACTGTATAAATACTAATTATATTCTGTATCAAATTATCAATATAAGTCAAGTGTTGTATAAATTAGTAAACATAATTATTCCAATAGACCGAATTTGTCCTTATTTTCAATAAATTTTGCTACGGATGAGGCTCGAACCACGAAATATTTGATTTTAAGTGTGATTCTATCCACTGCGCTACTCTTCTGCACACTATTTAGAAATTTTAGTTACATACTAACTAATACATTTGGTTAGAATTTTCTTTAATGTACAACTATTTTGAAATTTTGTAGACCTACAGTATTAACTAGCCGACGTCAATCTGCTATTATAGAACAGATATCCCGCTGCTAGAGAAATGGTTTTACATTTAACATTTCTACGAAGAAACAATCATTGATTGCGTAAGGTGTAATACTAATAAAATAAATAAAGTTTACGAACTTCGGATAAACACCAAGCACAATATCTTTTTTCACTATAAGCTAAGCATTGTGTTAGGTAGCAACGGCACAGAGTGACGCAGTGAATAGAGTCACAAACTCCATAGAAATATAGTCCGGTTCGAAACTCTGCCCGCGGCAGAATATATATTGGTGTTTATCTCAATTACGCAGTCTTGAATGCAAGCTGTAAACAAGCATATATACTATTGACAATGTTATTGACGGAATACTAAACCTGCAGCCATAAAATCGATTTCGTTAGTCTACAATATTTGAATGCTGAACCTCGATTTGTTGGCGTAGTGCCCCGGGGACAACCACGGCAGATCAAATCGAAAAAGTATAGGTAGAAAAGTCCAGTACTAAAATCAAAAAAGTTGTGCTTATCGCCAGTCCACTGGCCGTTAAACCTTTTAATGGATCAAGAATGAAAGTGAATTCTTGCTGATGAATTAGCTAGATTTTTACGATTTCATATACGCATTATTTTGAACATTTCTTCATTACTAGCGTCGTGTTACTGCATAATGGCGAGAGAGAACGAGCAGAACGCTTTAGGAATTATTGTGCGTTTTACTAATAAGCAGAAACCACCCGTTATGTGCATTAAAATATGTACATTTCTATAGGTTAATGCGGACACACGCACACACTGAGGTACGTTAATTATGTGCACAAAGGTTTGTTTAAAGTAGCGCACTTACATCATGTAAAGTGGGCGGAGCATTTGGTGTAACTATTCCAGAGAGCCGCTAATTGTTTTCACAGGCAGGCAGGAGGTACAAGCCTAAAGTTGTATTTTATACGCAAAAACGTGAAAACGGCGCTAACGTCATAATTCTATGTAACCATACCTTTGGTTATACCTATTGGCGGAAGCCGAACAATTAGCGACGATACGTTCAGCAGTCAAATAATGATAATCATATCACCTCAATTTTACTGGAACGTTAATTGCGGAGACGCATGTTGTATAATGCGAGAAAATGTCTTATTTTAGAGACTGTTTTATAAAATGAGACGGCATGTAGACTTTGCAAAATCAGCTGTTGTACACAAATGTTGTAGCATATATATGATATCGTTATAGAGTGCCTAAATGCATTCAGTTGTATATAACGATAAACAATACGTAATAGACGCATAAACCATTGTTCCTAGGAGACACACACCTACACACACACACATACACAGAATCGTACATTTGGAAAGGCTATCCTATATTAGGTGCTGCGCATCTAGTAATAAATTAGTTACAATATGACGAGGAAGAAAATCCGAAGTCAGAATGAACTGGAGGTATAATCTTATGTGCACTTTCGATTAGTAGGAGATTGTCCAATTGTCTCCCATTCCTCAACAAAATATATATCAGGCATAGGGCGTAATGCCAGCTTCTACTGATGAGTCGCCATTATGTACGAAGTGAATGGGCATATGAGATAATACCTTTCATTTATGCAGATATTGGTTTATCCATCTTGTCATATTTGAACAAATTTTTTTCTAGTTGCGCAACACCTAATACACAATTTCATATGCAGTAGTTCTCCGTAACAAACTGTAATAAATTTGAAAGGCAATCCTCAATGAAGACTATAATTCCGTCCTTGGTAATAAACAGAACAGTGTTTAACTGGGTCGAGTCTTTTTTGCCAATCCTGACTAATACTGAAAAGATTCGTAATAAGGATAGCATTAATGTTCGCGAAGTGGTTTGGGGTCGACTCCGTTCAACAAAAAATATCCCCAAAACGTTGGGTATTAAGCCTTTCAAAATATCGTCTAAACAGCATACACAAAGCAGTAAGTTTAACCAGCGATTGCATGTATTATTTTATTCAATATGTAATAGGTTGATTCCACATTAATAAGCAGATAAAATGCTATTACCAGATGAAGTTGTCTTATTTTATTCGCAACGAACGCGATCAAAATGCATATAATAATACATATAATACATATATTGAATGAAAAATCTTTTAAATGGAAAACTACATGATTGGGGGGGGGGAACTGAGGAGAAACAAGATTATATCGAGCTCGAAAAAAACTCAATTTAGAATCAATTTTCCCGAAAAAATTCAAAACAATTATTTCTCTCGCACTGAGTTGTTGTTCTTTGAGAAATACTTATCTGTCTATGGAGAGTGAACTGCGCAGGTGCTAAGGTGAAAAAACTGCGTTTGAATTACGGGTGGTTGGGTTGTTGTGGTGGACCACAAAAAGTGCGAGACTGAAAACGCTCATGGTGAATTCAGGTAGCAGGCAAGAACTGGTAACTAGCCTTGATGGAAACTACAGTGCCGCGATTTTGGATATCCCAAACTCGAAATGAGGCACACAGTCAACGTGTTCATGCAAAAAACTACTTGCTGACTACGAAAAAACATGGAAATTTTATTTTGCATGTTCTGATCTGAAAAGTTTGCAAGTCTGCATTTGACATCAGTTTAATTACCTTTTGAAATGAAGCCAATCTATGCTTGGCAATTTTTTAAAATCTGATTTGAACAACAGATTCGTCATACTTCTTGTTTTAAAATTAAATAATGTTTTGCCTTTCGTGCTCGCTTTACAAACTGTCATGCACATATTAAACCCTGTGTTAACCATATATATATATTCAGTGTACATGTATATACATCAATGCATATAAATATATATTTATTTATTCGTTATTAGAACAAGCCAAATATAACAATTTCTCAATTAAACCGCTTTCAACTTAATCAGGTGTATATTTGAACTCTCTCCGCAGTTTTCGCGTGCAGGTCAAATGATAGCACTCGTTGGTCGTTAAAATCTTGAATCCTTTACATTACCAGGTGCACTGATTTTTGGCTTTGATTGATGGTTTCTCACGTTGGAACAAGAATTTCCACACCATGCTTCGGGGTTTTGTACGTAGACAACTCAGCAAACCGTGCCGAACACACCACACAGTTTGGTTTAGTCTCTCCTTTATGTAGAGCTTATTTAACATTTCTTCGATTTGAGGTTCAAATTAGTTAATCCCAATCTGTCGTCATAATGCAGACACCAGGCCTTCTGAGGAAATGATATATGTATGCATATTTATACATAGGTTTTTTGATTATATTCCATATATACGTATTGCGGTTTTATTCGCGCTAGTCTGTTTTTCGTTGTATGCTGATAATGATCATGGAAATTTGAAACGTGTCAGGATGTGTGATTGACGCTAGTTTTGCTGTTGATTGACGGCGTATGAAATACAATGGGATTGTTGGTTATCTCAAGCTTGCAAAGTGGATTTAAAGAATTGTTCCCACCACCGGCAATCAATGCTTGTTTAACTGTTTTGTCTATACATGTGTGGCGAAAGTTGCATAAAGTTAAAGTTTGGTACTGCATAGATATGGTGTAGCCGTCATTGCCAGTCAAGTACAATGTATAAAAGACAACTAGATGTGAGAGACACATATCTTATTTTACTTTTCTTCTATATACTTTGCGTTTTAATCTTCGTTCGTGCGGCAGGATGGCTCAGTGGTTAGCGCACCAGATTCCGAAGCAGACGTACCCAAGTTCGAGCCCTGTCCGCGTCAAATTCTGGCCCGTACATGATGAGTTCCCAATAAGGACGAAACTGGTCTACTGGATGAATTGCCTTTTCTACACTATACAAATCTTAGTTTATACTGAAATATGTAAGTAATTAATAGGTCTGGTGTTTATATCAAGACCGCAACCTTGATTATAGTAATTTTTATCACCGCCCGCGCAACCAATGTTCGTTTAATAGTCAAAACGTATAATCACAAGCAAAAAGACATTTCTGCCTATTGATGACGCATCAGTTTGAGTCGGTATTATGCCCTATTCCTTTTGAATATTTGGTCAAGGAATGTGTGACAATTGAACGTGTCAATTATCTACATGTTTAGTTTTGATAAGGTAGACTCTTCCGACATATAGTTCTAATTAGCCATGATAAATGCTTCAAAATTACAGAACTGACCTAGAATATTAAATGATTTAGTATGTTATAGCGAAAAGATTAAATGATCCTTGTTATCCAAAGAAGCTTCTCGTTTCCCTCAAAGTTTTTGTACGTACCATTTTGGCTTTCCGTTTCGAAATTCTGTTTCAAAGATTGCCTCATCAAAAATTTTTCACAAGTATAAATGCTTGGTAGATTATTTCATTTACTATATCATCTATGTAAATGTGCAAGTAGATACGGACAATATATAAATAATTCCTACGCCCTTTGTAATGCAATAATATTTATATCTTAAACATGCCTAAAATTATGCTTCTTTCTTCAAGTAAAAACACCCAACTGTGTTTTAACAGAAATAGCCTATTTATTCTTTGGACTTTTTCATTCGAATGCTGAGCTAGCAAGTAGATATTTTGTGAGCAAATAAAAATCAATATTATTATGGTGACGCAATACCTAACTAGACATGACAAGTTAATTAAATATGGCTTAAACCCACAAGGTGTTTATTGGGCAGACGCCCAAACGTTGATAAATTTGGCAAATTTTGCTTATCATACATTTCACCTTATTTCGGCTGGATTTTCTGCCGGATTTCTGGAAATCAGTGTGAGATGTAATCTGTCCTGTCTGCTTAAACGATTGATAACTCTCCTAATGATATCGATCAAATCACTGCAAATCTATTAGCTTTCAATCGAGTTGGCCGTCGTTTTTGGGTAGTACTTTTTCGATTGATGGAATTATTATATCAACAGAATCGTGCTGTTGCAATATTCATTGTTTCAATATATTTGAATTATAAAATGAAACCCAATCTACTCTAGAAGGAACATGTTGCGCGACAGGGAATAAATCATTTACCTCATTCTGAGTGTACACGTGCAGTAGTTGATTACTCCTCAAAAACAAACGAGAATGTATACACACACACACACACACACAATCAGTACGCACACTTATCTTGTGAGTTTTCAGTAAATTGTGATTAAATAGCTGTAATCTCATTTCGAAGAGTGTACACATTCAGACCTATACAAAAACCAATTTGACATTCCCTTTCCTGGCATTTTATAAAAAAAACAAGCTATGCTTAAGAGATCTAACAACAAGTACAAATGAGACAGTTTAAACTAATATTTACACTTGACATATTGATTGTCAACTTAGTAGGTGATGTGCTATCCAAAAGATATTCGTATTCGGATATAGAAAATTTTGAGTCAGTAGATTGCATTTGTGGAAAATTTATTTTGCACTTTGACTTTCAAGATAGAATTAATTTTACTTAATAATAGTTGAACAGTAAAATTGTACTGTGTGTCTTTCTTAAAACTCACGCAATCGGTCTTATCGTGATCAGCAAATAAGTCATTATGGGATCTCATACAATTTTCTCTTTGAGCTTAATGGTTAACAGGCGAAATCGATTCACTACTAAGCACTGTGTTTTTGATAAGTGAGTAAACGTTGTCTAGTTTTAACAAACCTAGATGCATAACACACCGGAATGCAAACACATAAACAACCGTGTAAGGCATACAAAATTTTGAGTAGAGGACATGATAAGACCCACCAGTAATAAATCTGACTTGATATTTTCACTTTATCGACTAGTAATCAGAAGAGGCATGTAACTTACAAAATCTGGATCTTGTAGACGGATTATCTTACAAACCGAAATATTTTTAATTATCCCTAGTATAATAAAATGTCTCAGTTAGACCATTTGTGTGTAGGCTAAGAAGATTGGCTACAAATCGGTTCTATAATGGTTTACGCCCCCAAGTGAGTTCATTATCTTCGAACCTGAAGACACATTAACATATGACACATGGCTTTATTTTCTACCTGTTTACGATAATTTGATGTGCGTATGCACAATAGCTGCATTCCTGCACTTAATTGGAGCACTTGTGTAATGAGAGCACGTGCTTGGAAGCGAAAAGTTCAACTGGATGATTGCGCAACTTGGAGTGCTAATCAACCATCCATGAGAAAAAATCTTGGTCAAGTTAAACATTCATCTAGCTGGTAGATCTCGTTGAACCGACGATGCATATGGAATGAAACTGCTGAAATGTACCACCATCCAAACTGTAGGCCCTACAAATAGTGTTGTTACTTTAATCAAATTCGCGATATTGATATAAACCCCGCATCCATTATGGAAATACATATGTCAGTATGAACAAAGTATTGTGTAGTGTAGAAAAGGCAATTCATCCAGCAGACCGGATTTGTTCTTATTGGAATCTCTTCCTGGACTAGCCAGAATTTGCCGTGGCCAGGGTTTGAACCTGGGCAGGTGTGCTTCGGATTCGGCTGCTTTAACCATTGAGCTGCTCAGCCGCACACTACACACAATTTTCAGTTATATACTAATGTTTTTTTTTGCTTTGCCTTTTCTTCAGGTGGCATACTTTTCGATTTGGTGCTCCAACTAGCCATCCACAGCATGTCACTATGGAGAAGACACTACTTTACATTGGGAAGTGGTATTTAAATTACCATTTATATAATTAATTTAACATTTGTTGCGCGGGTGGTGATAACAATTACTTTAACCAAGTTTGCGATCTTGACATAATTAACGATGCTTTTTTTTCAGGATTACCCTTTGAATACTTACGAAAACCTTAGCAGTTGTTCCACTTTCCTTTAGTCCATCCATAAACGCATGCAATCAGCCATGCGGACATCTATCTGTATCGCTTATTTGCGACTCACATGCCATACCGTCTTGGCGGTAAGAGCAAGGAAACACACCGTTGATCAGGCTTAGGAATTTGCTATTTACCCGCACACCGCTCCCCTCCACTGATAAGACGATAGTATCATTTTTATTACCAGAAAGGAAAAATTAAAAAAAACTGCGTACACTTTAGATAAAGGATACTGTAAATAAGGGGGGAGAACACTATCGCATAAGCACAAGAACACACGCAAGCTCCCAGACACACACACACAGAGACAAACACACACACACACACACACACACACACACACATTAAGAAAGGTAAAATCGCTCGGATGCGTTCTGCCTTCACTCCTGGTTTGTTTTAGTCGGAAGGGGATTTGAATCAATTGTTCAAAATATGCTTCAACTTGTGTGTCCACGCGGGATAATGAATGCGATAAAGTATGGACGCGACTGCACAATCTATTGTCTTCATTTTAGGCGAAATGGCATACTTTAGTTGCATTTTCTTACCAAATTTAAATAATAAACTGCATTGATACTATTTTCGTGTTCTGAAAATCTTATTTTTATCGTCATCATTATTATTATTGTTATAACTGTTATCCATTAAAAAAATTAGACCTCGTAATATTATTATTATTATACTTTTCGTAAACACGCGATACGTACTGCAAACGTAAATAGCAAAGTAAAGACAAAATATGCCTCTGATATATTTTGGTTAATTAGCTCTTTTAATAAATCAAATTCATCTTGATTGGATTTTTGGTTACCTGCGTTGAACAGTGCATCAACAATGCATAAATATTGTTTACAAGAAATAAATTGATGTGACACTGTGAGTTGCATAATTACCAGACCCTCGTTTTTTATAAAACAGGGATTTTGTCCAATTCCACTTTTCAGTTGAAAGTGTCTGGTTCCCGTTTTTTAGTACACATTTCAGTCCACATCTGTCCATGTGAAGCTACAATGACTAATCCCATAATTTTTCCTGGCGTTTCTCTATACACGTGCCATCAAGACTGTGTACGTAAGAAATTAGTTTCAATGAACTGAGATATTATTATAGTTATATATTGCTTGTTGCGGATATCTAATATACATACACAATTGTATATTTGGTGTTGTACATCTACTTAAAAATTAGTTCAAATTGGATCAGAAGGATAAAACAAAGACAGCATGAACGGAAGGTATTATTCTTAAAATTAAAGCTGAATTACTGCCGACGTCAGTGTGTCCTTATTAACATCTGACACGATATTTTCTCGTTTCAACGTAATTTTCAGACAGGCAGCTGATGAGCGTTTACAGACTGACGCGACACGTGAAAACTCATCAATGAATGCCAAACACAATCTGTGCACCTTGAAATGTTCAGGAATCAAAATTTTACCGTCCAAAATTTGCTATAAATTTTCCCGCACAAGCAAATTGCGCAATTAAATTGTATGATGACCGCGCTGAGCGTGGAACAACCAGAATTTAAGCATGAGACTATGTAATTTTTGCTGGCAAAGGAAGAATTGCTACAATTTGCACAATCTATGTTACAAAGAATGCAGAATCATACGCTTGCCGTATTTGGGCTTTATCATATATATGTTAGAACTTCCATGGGTTTCCATTTGAACGTGTTAGTGATAACTAGTCAGATTACACATTTTAAGCATGCTGACTTTGACGAATCCTTCGGGTAAAATTAGTACAATTTTGTTACTAGGTAAAGAATATCTAAAACACAAATGCCTACATATCAGCTCTTTGCAACCACTAATCTAACACCCTAATGGAGTAACTGATGTCAGTTGGTGCCCGGATATAAGCATAAAATCGGATCGGTTAAATTTATCAACACTGTTTTCATTTTTGTTGCTAATTAAATATAGTGCGTTGGCTTTGAAGTTGCATTGAAGCAGATATTGTATGAATTTATGCGATCAGTGATCACGTTTGCTACATTAGACAATGCTTAATTGATATATATATATATATATATATATATATATATATATATATATATATATATACTGTACAATATAGAAAATTATTTCCATATATTTGGCCATGATCCGCTGTTTTTTATATGCTTAGTCATAGCATCGCGGCCTGACGGCGAGAATCAGGTGTAGGAATACTTTTTCCTCTATCTGAGCGCTGTATGCGACAAATGCTGACCTATACTCGTCATTTTTTTCTTGCCGATAGTTTGTTATTCTTTTTTGAAAGGCCCTTTCAAGTAAATGTGATATATTATGTAGCGGAACATATTTCTTCCAAAAAATGTATAATGTGCATCTCAAAACTGACTCGTCTTGACCCAGACTGCATATGCCTTTTTGTGCACTTTTGCGTTTATCCAACAAAGCATACATATTTAGTAGCCATATCCGTTAAAAAGTTCTTTTCAGATTTCCCCATCTAATTTATAACAAGTCATGTGCTTTATCGCATAAACTGTTCGTAATAAGCGTAACGTGAGTGCCTGGATCTCTTCTGGCAGACACATAAATCTGGTAAACCACAGAAAGGATAATACCGGTGCTCCATATTTGAACATTCACCTGTCACGTGGAAGCCGGATGTAAATCATACACTAATCTAGGTTCCAACGCGCTAAAGCTAAATACCAGGTGATTTCGGGGTTAATTTAATGAGTACAGTATACTTACATATCGATATTATCTATAAGATAACTGCAGAATTTAGGCGGCAAATTAAAGACGAGTGTCTTACACTTCACAAGTTGGGTAGTGAACACCTATGGTTACGAACAATTACATTCCTTTAAATCAAGTTTGCGAGTTCAAGATAAACACCAATTAGATTGTATTTGACCAGTTGCAACACAAAAAGCTAACCGTCATGTACACGTACTGACGGGTTCCAACTTCTCATGACCATCAATATAAAACAGTAAGGAAAACTGACTAACGAGGATCAAACAGAAATTCGTATAAAGGCTATGAAAAAAATAGTCATGTGGGTCTCACCCGAAGTAGTATGATTTCCCTTACCATTTACATGTATTGCGGTTTGATTCTTGTTATTTATATTTTGCGAGGTGAAGAACAAAGGCAGTCGAAAAGCGCCAGTTTGTGTGTCCGATTCTACTATTTTCATCTTGTAAAAATCTATCAGATACAAATTGTTTGGTGTTTATACCAAGCAGATAAACTTGAATGAAATAATGGTTATCACAACCCGCACATTCAATGTTTGTTTAACTGAATTATGACATTGCCCTGTGAATTTTAAGTTTATCAAAGCAATAACGTAAATGTCAGCTGCAAGACTAGCACTTCTCTATTTCCGTTTGATTTCAGTAATTTAATGGAACAACAACTTGGTTACAAGTAATAAAATGGTAGAAATAAGTTGCCCTTCTCTACGATGCCCACTTGAACGATTGACTAACTCGAACTTATCGGTCGGTTACAAAACTATAGTGAGAGGATTTCATAAAATGTAATTGAGGACTTACATTCAAATGTGAACATATCTACGCACGCCTGAACGTTAGCTAACTGATGTGAACACTCTTTATCCATGTTGGCACTATTCAATAATTTGTATCTGGTTATTTCATCAGTAAAGGAAAAAATTCAATTTATTCAGAAAGCCAGACTAATATACAAATTCTGAATGAGGACGACATCAAAATATAGATTTGCTCTTAGATACAAATTGCAGTAAAATAGACGATGGTTGAATTGCATACACATTAGTACAGGAAAACGTCCAATTATTTAAATAGATGACTGACTAATTTATGGTCGGGGGTTTGGTTTAATTAATGAAAAGATGATTGAATAGTTGAATGAATGGATGAATTGATGTATGAATAGTTCAATGAATGGATGATTGAATAGTTGAATGAATGGATGAATGGATGTATGAATAGTTCAATGAATGGATGATTGAATAGTTGAATGGATGTATGAATAGTTGAATGAATGGATGAATGGATGAATGGATGAATGGATGAATGGATGAATGGATGAATGGATGAATGGATGAATGGATGAATGGATGAATGGATGAATGGATGAATGGATGAATGGATGAATGAATGAATGAATGAATGAATGGATGAATGGATGAATGGATGAATGGATGAATGGATGAATGGATGAATGGATGAATGGATGAATGGATGAATGGATGAATGGATGAATGGATGAATGGATGAATGGATGAATGGATGAATGGATGAATGGATGAATGGATGAATGGATGAATGGATGAATGGATGAATGGATGAATGGACTAGTTATTTCCGTTTTTGCATATTTCTAATCTACTTGAAATTCCCTCTGCTAGAAACAGTTAATTGCTTAGTTTGTTTAAATGACCCGATTAACCTAGGCAATTATTGCACTTATCATCACATCTAGTTGCTTCCCTTCCACAAAAGCACAATATCAGGTCTTCTGGTTTGTTTGTTGATGGGCGGATACTTTGTTTTTGTTTGCAAATTGTTGTCAAGGCTTGTAAATAAAAATACAACCTATATGTTACCATCCGATCATAAGTTAATAGCACCAAATTCAACAGTCGAACACATAACTCTGTTTATTTTGGAACACAAAACCCATGTTAGAATTTTTGGTTCCATGTTTGCTGAGTGTTAAAACACACTTCAAATTTCGTTTCAGAATATAAAATTTTATTAACGTAATGAACAAAATATTGCATCATTCGATATAAATATATATATTTTTTTGTTGTTGCGTGTATGTGTCTATGAATGCGAGTCCAACTACAAAATGACTGGGACGGTATGGAAAATTATTTATTTCAATTCTTTCCGTCTAGCTTGGCCACAAATGCATCAGAGGCCTATCTGAATGAACACACTATGGCTACGTTACGCTCTTTTTTGCCTATCCAATTAAGCAAATTATTTATAAATGTACGCATTGACGTTATTGCTTTATGCAAAAAAATAAAGATGTTAGCAAACAGCCACCACGAATACTGGAAATGAAGATCAATCTGATTAGTGCAGAACTAATAGTAAAAATCAAATAGCCACGAAATACAAACGTGAAAATGTCAAATTTGGTGATTACACTGCGTAAAAGACGCCGCTCTAAAGTTAGGCTTATTGGGGTAAAAATTATAATGAACAATAGAATCATGTTGAAAAAAAACTGACAGCACTATGAACTAATGATAAAAAGCGAAACTAGATTTATCAACATTTCCTGATCTGAGTTCCAGTTTTTCGTTCGTTTTGGATAATTCATATGTCCTAGGCGGAAGTCGTCGTCTATCAACTGGTTTTAAAATATAAACTAATGAAGCAAGTGGCTAGATGAAGTATTGCACTTGCCTCATTAGTTTGATCTTTTCAAATTTTTTAACGAATACTGCAGCTTATGGCCGTAGAAATATCTTCAACGAGTAAACCAACTGGAACTCGGCAAATGTTAGCACAGATCAGGTAATTTTGGAACATCTAGTTTCGTACTTCTTGAATGGTTGCGCAGTGCGAAGTTCAAATGTTGAATCTCCGCGATTTACCTCCGCGGGTCGTCCCTTTCTTCCGAGAGCTTCATCATCGTTTATACTAACCACCGGAAATGGGGTTCGATCTACTCTTCGTTGAGTGACTACGTTTCGGAATGGCATTTCCCATTCCATCATCAGGCTTCTAAACACACAAACACTGTAAAAAACACTCGCAATAACAGTTTAAAGCAAATTTCGCCATTTTTCCATTTTTCAAATCACTGATTGTACCGGAGGTGATGTTAAGTATTTAAATCCAGCTTGCGAAACTTGGATTACTATCACCCCCATTGCATCAAAACAGTTGTAAAACAGAAAACAACTGTCACCTACAGGAACTGAAGCGCTGATAATGATCACTGAAGGTCAAAACGCGTAAGTACGTGTGACTGACGGTAGATTTTCTATATTGTACGACTTGATAAATTAACTGGAGTTGATATTTATTCCAAGTTCACATGCTTGAATAAAGAACAAATCTTCTCGTGGTTACATGTGGAACGCGTAATTATGCGCAACTGTTGGTAGAATTAATTAATTTTCCGAATTCTAAGTAATATATACTATATTGGTATTTATTCATACACATGGCCTTTATTCAATATAGCCCCATCTAATGTAACCAAAGAATTACACCGATTTTCATTTTTTTTAAATCTCCTAGGCGCTAAATGACGCGTTTACGTATCACTTTATCAAATTCTTACCTAGCGAATGACATTTTCACTTTGAAATCCACTCGCGTGAAGATGAACACAATTCAATATTTTAGCACAGAAACGGAATTCTGCACTCTACAGGCTATTCTGCATTCTTTAAGAACATTTCGATTGTGTTTAAAAGGACACATTTCAAAAATAAACAGCAGTTCAGGGAGAAGTACATCAAAAAGTTGCCGTAGTTAAATTCAGTGCCAAACATGTGATTCCAATTTTTACTTTTATATGACATTATTTATTTCTCTATTGTGTGTTTCTTTTTCGCTCCAATCTCAAGGCTGTATCACTCCATTCACAGAAATTGTTAAAACTTTTTTAAAAAAAACATGCATGATGTCAGCAGTATTTACTATTGACAATACCCTAATTGTTCGCCATGTTTTATCTCTTTGAAGCAGCAAAAACACGCATATATATATATATATATATATATATATATATATATATATATATATATAGTAGTCTTTGAATTGCGTAGCCAAAGGACTAGCAGAGATAATAAAACCCAACTAAATTTCGCAGTATAACCACGAGGAACAACAGGCAGGTGGCAACCGCAATAACAAGCTCGTATCGCCACTACGGTTGTGTTTCTTTATGAATATCTATTTGTAAAGACAAGTCGTATATTGATTCACAGATAGAACGCCCATCGCCATCTGGACACAGGCCAGCATAACTGGTGCAATGTAATGAGTAATATGTGCAACATATCATGAATTTTTCAACATTCGAAAGTGCCCTTTAGGCGACCTATTTTTTGCGTTTTGTTTGTTGCCGCGATTAAGTCGTTTACTCGTTTGCCGCATACACGTAGTCAGTGCTTATTCGGGCCTGGTCAATTAGAAGCTTTTTCAAAAATAGTTACATTTGAACACATCATAAGTCTGGCTCGTGGCCTTAGAAGTTGTTCTCCAGACGACTCGGAAGCACTATCCAGTCAAATCGCCAATGCTACCTTGAGCCTTACTGGTATTAACGGGGTATAATAATAATAACTCTTTTAAAGTCTAGATTGCGGCTTAAGTCAATTCTTCTCCTGTTTTCAATTTGTGCTAGAACTAATACATATGCAATTATGTATTAGGTGTTGCGAAACTAGTAACAAATTATTTCAATTATGACCAGAGAAGGATAAACCAAAGGCAGCATGAACGAAATGTATAATCTCACGTGCACATTCGTTTCGTGCTTACTGGCGACTCATCAGTAGGAGTCGGTATTACGCCCTTTACCCACTATATATATTTTGTCGATGAATGTTGGAAAATAGAACGCTACATTCCACATTCCTCGACCAAATATATATAGTGGTTAAAGGGCGTAATACCGGCTCCTACTGATGAGTCGCCAGTAAGCACGAAACGAATGTGCACGAGATTATACACCTCGTTCGTGCGGTTTTTGGTTCTTCCTTCTGCTAATAATTGAAATAATTTTTTAATTTGTGCGCAACACCGAATACATAATTGAATATATATCATATCTCTGCAACAAAAATCTATAAAAATTTGAATGTCAAACAGATACCTTGATAGCCTTAGTCGAAATATTTATTTTATCGCACCTTAAAATAAAAATCAAAATTATATTGAGAATTGTTCAATTTCATGCCAATTTTGCCAACTATGACATACCTGTCGTTCTGTGAGATGAAGTTTGCAAGAGATCTCCCACCGCTTTTGTCGGGTAATATAGGCGTTGCCAATGAATTCGTTCTCCAACACCATTGTCTGGTACCTCGTGTACGGTTTTCGCTTCTTTCTGGACCGTGATTCACCTTAAAACAAGAAGCAAGTCAGAAGTCATGAGGTACCATTTATTATTGAACGTACACCTATACCCATTTATATATATATATATATATATATATATATATATATAATATATATATATATATATATGACTGTATATTAGAACACCAATTGATTTATAACAAGTGTGACATACTCTTTTCATTAGTTTGTAGCTTAAATAGGTTCCGACGGCTAGATTGTTAGTTTGTTACCTTTAAATACTGTTTGTTGCGAAGAACTAATATATATGCAAGTATGTATTAGTTGTTGCGAACCTAGTAACAAATTAGTTCAATTGTGACCAGAAGGATAAACCAAAGGCAGCATGAACGGAAAGTATAATCTCATGCACATTCGATTCGTGCTTAATGGCGACTCATCAGTAGGAGCCGGTATTACGCCCTTTAGCCACTATATATTTGGTCGAAGAATGTGGATTGTACCGTCCTACTGATTAGTCGCCAGTAAGCACGAAACGAATGTGCATGAGTTAATACTTTCCGTTCATGCTGCCTTTGGTTTATCCTTCTGGTCACAATTGAACTAAGTTTGTTACCTGACTGCATGTCTGGTCCCGATTCCGCGCGTCTGCAGAGTTTAAACTAAGCTGGAAAGCGGAATTCATACATTGAGCAGATGCATTTAAGCTAACAATTTTGCTAGATAAAATATAAATATAAACTTTTACCCAAAAAGTAAAGTTATGTAAACTGTACACTATCAAAAATTAATATGTTATGCAGCGTGAAAAATTTATTTTGCATTTGGAAATAAGAGCAACTGCTAAGTAACACACGAATACCAGCTAATTTTAAACGTACAAGTATAAATTAGATCGATGTTGTATATTTAAAAATACAACTTTAATTTAGTAGGTATACTTTATTTCGAAGTGCGTTTTTTAAGTCTTAAAATAGTTCAATTTTTTCTTGAAATGTCAAGGTCAGTGTACAACCTGTTGGTTTATATAACTGTGCATCAGAAAAAGTACAGCCCCTTCAGTATATTTGCTACTTTCTTACAAATTTCAGCCCCAAAAACTGTGAAGCAATCGATTTTCTATCGCTTAATTTCATTCTAGCATCGCTATGTTACAGAAATGAAAACTATAAACAGACTTGGCATGAGAATAATATTTGAGCCAATCACACGCACTCACTCATTAGCTTATGATCAAGTTATACCATCTAAGAAAATATATTTTGCCGAGTGTCAGCTTCGACCTCAGCTTAAAAATATTGCATCATAAATTGTGTACATTGATTTCAAGAAAATGAGGCTCGAAATTCATTCTGAAGTTGAATTGGTTCGGCAATTGGATTGTGTATGCCTGAAATAATGGTTGAAAAGGCTTTTTAAAAGTGGAAATAATTGTTGAAATAAAAATTGAAGAAGTGTCCTTGACGATCTTGTCCAAATAATCGGAGAATTTAGCTGTTATGAGTGTCTTCCCTCTCTAGAGAGCAGTCGATTCTAAATCATTCTTTCAATCAAATGTGCGAGCTTCAAGTAAACCCCAGTCCTATTGGATTTAGCCAGCCGTCGAACAACATAGCAGAACTAGCGTCAGTTATACGTACTGACGCGCTTCGACCTTCCATGATCATCATTTTAGAATGACAACTAACTGACTAGCTAGGAGTAAACCGCAATCAATGATTGTGTAGTTGTATTACCTGTATGTATGCAATGCATGGTTCGGCAGGATTTATTGCTTTTCTCAATGACACAATTTATTTTAGTCCTATTTAAATAAATATTTTGACTTGAAATGGCAGAGAGCTATATTGAATGACAGGTAGAACTTTGTAAGCTTATGGTCTGGTGTTACATGTGTAAACTTGATTTTAACGCAATGCTTATCACCACAAGGGCATTTATTCGGCAAAACTTTCGTCAAACCAGCGATCAATCTCTAGAAGCCATGGATTTTAATGTCGCGCTCTGGCCAAGTGCAATTACGTTTGATTAATCTTCCTTTAGTTTCTTGTTCGTTGCCTGAAAATAACAATTTCACTCGGCAGCATGATCAGGAACCGATAGTCAATATACCGAAAATAGATTAATTTTTCAAAAATAATGCGCGTCTGGCTGGCGTGCATCCCAGTTCAAAATTTCTCTCGGGGTAACCAAATGCTCGTCGATGGAAAATGGTACTCGCCAATGAGTATCGAAAGATTTCGTGAGAAAATGTAGAATCGAAGAAGGATAAAAATAACCCGACAAGAAAACCCACCAACAAAAACACCAACCGATTAATAGAGAGCCGAGAGCCAAGTTTCAATTCGTAACTAAGTTGTCTGTGTGCTCTGGTTTAGGAAATTCCCAGAAACAAGGTTTTAAAATGTGAACACGCACTGTCAAATAATTAGTTAATAGTTTATTTTCCAGTCAGTGACAAGTTTAGTTGCGTCTTATCTTTAATTATCTTAACTTATCTTTGCAAAAATACAGTCCGGTTCTGTTTATGTTTCTGTCCTATTAGCACGATTGTATGCAGTGACTAACTGCCTTACTGAGGAAAAGGGAATAAACCTCGGGCCAAACAGCTCTCCTACTACAAGGTGTATGCCGTTCGTTGTTTACATTCTGTCAAACTGGGTCACTCCCAACGGGCCGACAGAAAACAGAGACACACGCATACACACGTATATATATATATATATATATATATATATATATATATATATATATATATATATATATATATATATATATATATACCCATTCCCAAGTTAGGCTATCCAAGATTAAATAAAAATTCATCGGCAAATAAACAAACAAATATTTCTAAATACCTGCCTATATGATAAAAACACAAATGAACTTATTCATGTGGGTCAGTGCATTGTTATGATCATCGTTTTTTTCCATTTCAGGCCAGAAATTCGGGACAGTAGCAGTTTCAGTAGGAAAAAACTATCACAGCTAAGTTGGGCGATTTTTTTTGTTAACGCTGGTGGCAGACTGTATACATTTTAAAGCACTCTCATTTTTAAGAAAAAACGTAAGCCCAACAACATCGTTTTTGTTCAAGCAAAGTAGGATAACATACTTTACGCTAAGCACGGTGCTTACACTTCAAGAGCCAACTAGGAAAAACAAGTTTACCTGTAGACCAGGCATATAAGTACTCTTACTAGTACTAGTTCTAGCTTAAAGAAATGATTTTGTGTACTTTTTTTCAAAAAATTAGTAAATAATTTTGAGGACACGAATAGACTTCGAGTACAAGGCAAAGAATCTAGAAAAGTTTCAATATGTATTTTGGCACAGCACTTTCCTGAGATGTTTTATTAAGATTTCTTTCGTTGGGCCGATGTTTCGAGTTCGATTTCTTGAATTTCTCCTCAGAGCTTGATCCATATTCACACAAATGGTAGCACAATACCTGCGTTGCTTCATTGTGTCTTCTTTACTATCTCAAAGTGAATATAGAACGAGCTCTGAAGTTGACTGTGACAAATCGATATCTAAACGTCCGTCCAGCGCAATATAGCTTCCATATAATAAAATTCAATACAAAATCTCGATCTGTCACCTTTCAGATTATTTCTTATTACATTCTGCGTGTCTGTAAAATTAGTGACTAGATGAAGTTTATTTATTAAACTGAAGCTTTTAGACTAAAAATAACAAAGTCTTTTATCAATCAGTTTCACAAACTAGCACAACAAATCTTAAATCAAGTTTCTGAGCTTTTAGTAAGCACCAATGCCATGGTATTTAACGAGTCATCGAACAATATGGTAGAAATATTGTCAGTCTCATGATCTGTTACGTTTCGACTTCCCATGGTCATCATCAGAGTACAAAACTAAACTGATTTGTGAGGACCGAATCATGATATATATATATATATATATATATATATATATATATATATATATATATATATATATATATATATATATAAATACAATATATATATATATATATAACCACAAATTAATAGGCTAAGTTGCGACTCTCACATTAATATCCTCATACATAGTTTAATGAGATAGAATTCCATTTGCACATCTTAAAGTAGTCCTGTATTTCTGACATCAGTCACGATATTCCTATGAGCTTTCATTCAAAAAGTTGTTTCTGCGCGCGTTTTGCAGGCAATAGTTTAAACAAAATATGCATACTTTTAGAAGACACCAACTCTATTCTAACCAGTCGCAAAACTTTAAATTATCAACGGTAACTCTTGATTGTGCAATCGAGTAATTGTTTTAATCACATTTGATATATTCAGCGCAATATCAGCAAATGCTACAATTGCTGGTGATTTCTCTCGCCAAATAAATGGCAAAAACATCAACTGAATGGCGGAATATCTAGCAATTAAATGACACTTCATTTGATGGATGAAAATTTTGTCTAACTAGGTTTCGAACTCCATTATTAATCCCTTTATAATAAGTAATCAGTTACTTCAAATATATACTGATCCATTTTCCTACTAGACGCTCAATCGCACTTACTGGCATGTATCAAACTTCCACTGCCATCACCAGAGTGCGGCAGAAAATTGACCAATCAACTGCAGCACACTGAAGGTGAAAAATACGTCTCTGTACAATGGTAGTTTGACATCCAACTTGTGTGATTGGCATTACCTGATCTGCGTTTTGACTAACGCAGCTTTCATTGTTCCAGTAATTTTCTTTTTTAGCACTATATTTCGATCTACTTTGCCGTAGATCTTCATCAGATGCATTTCACGAAACAAATGAAGCAATGTCGACGCAATCAGGATCATAAATTCATCGACGTGACTGTCACGTTCAAATAATTCATTAGAACAATTAATTATTGGGCACGCGAGTGAGGATAACTTCTGCTGCAAAGCAAAAATTTACGGATACGAGGTGAACGAAAATCACTTTATTATTCAGACGCACTTTATAGAATAACTACTGTCATACAGCTTATACCTGCATGGTGCTTACTTTAATCTACGCGGTGATCTTCATATAAAAACCTTACCCATCAGAAGCATACATTTGTCCGTATAAACTAAGCATTGTATGATGTATAAAAAGAAATTGATCCAGTTGACGTCTTCGTGTACCGTCTGAAATTTGCCGCGAACAGGGCTCGAACCCGGTCAAGTCTGCTCCGGAATCCTGTGCTCTAACCACTGAGCCACCCTGCTGCACAATACCAACAATTTTAAGTTATATACTAGAAAATTTTTATTGATTAGCTTTTCCTTTAAGTGGAGCCTATATTACCTGATGCTCGTTTTGACAAATAGGATTTAACATATTTTCTCTCGAGATATAGAAATTCTTATTATAGATTGCCTAAACAAATCGGCAGCCCATCACACCAATATTTTTCAAATATTATTTTTTCGTTATTTGGCGAATACTGAAAATTTTCGAAAAAATGTGGACCTCGGTACGTACAAATTTAGGCAACACATTTTCCAAAATTTCTTTACGAAATATTTTATTGAGTATATGGCGTAATACCAGCTCCTACTGATGAGTCGCCAGTAAGCACGAAACTAATACAAACTTGAGATTATACATTACGTTCATGTTGACTTTGGTTTATCCTTATGGTCCTATTTGTACTAATTTGTTACTAGGTGCTTATCACCTAATACACAAATAACACGAGGATGACTTATTTTGCAGCACGCATTTACATTGCTTTTATAGCCATGTGAATGAGTATCTAACACGCGTCTTGAAGACTGTTGTATATTTGGGCTAAATATGTCGTTAATCTGGTTGACCTAGATGGAAGAACTAGTTCTCTGCAACCAGGCCTCATGTATTGCGAATCTGGTGACGTGTTGCATCAAATACGACCCGAAGAACATGTCAATGTCAGCAGGAACCAGCCGTATTTTCCTACTAAATCTATGTCATTATTAGATAAATAGAAAAATTGACTGACGCGAGTCATATGTCTAATTTAAATTTGTGATATTACCCAGCTATCTGGCACGAAAATGTTATCAATGTTCTTTAAAGTCATGAATAGGCTTACCTGCACACACTTTATTTTAAAAATTTAACGTGTCTAGATCTGTGCTCCATTGCGTAAAGTAGACTTACAGAGATCAATGAGTTAGTTACGTATTAAACGTTAGAGAATATCCGAATATCATTGGTGTCGAGATTTTAACTCTTGTGGTTAATTCGTTACTTCGAATTGGTATACACAGGAATCTCATTCTGAAGTACACGTTACGGGTTTCAGTTTTTTATTGGCTTGGTGAATAGAATGCAATCAGAGGTTGTCACAAGCTAGTAAATTTGATTTAAAGAACTCCATTATAATTTTTTTGTTCTTGGTTTCGTAATGTGATCCTCACACTTAACGTATTCACGTTTTTCTTTCGTGGGTGGTCGATTTGTACCCGCAGTTACGCAATGACCAAACTGATCCTAATTTCCATGTTCGCGTTGAGTTCGGTTTCACAGTGGCCGGATGTTTATTCGTCCCCTCCCTCCGAATATTTGTACAAAAATTTGTACAAAACACAGGAAATGAAGTTCTTTCTAATCTTGGATGACGACATTTCGATACCTCAAATCGACAATCCACGAAAAAGAATTGGGAAAGAGAAATCCCATTATCAAGTATTCCAGATTTTGGAGTCTTACATAAATAATGCTTCCAATATTCCGATGCTCCAATGAAATATCACATGCTTACAAAAGATATAACAGAAGTAGTTAGTCCTAAAAGATGTATTCCAGATTTAAAAATATATATGCATACTAGGCTACCTTACTTATTCTGGTACTGTATGTATAATCGCAATATTGAAGTAAATCACTGAAGATCAAAAGAAGTGATATAAGATAGACAATTCATTAACACGTAGATGATCTATCCATCTATACATCCTAGATTTTCTCTATGGTTTGACCTATTCTTTATCTCTGTTCGAAATGAATTATTGCGAATGATTTCATTCAACGAGAGCGACAACAAAGCGTACATTTTTTGAGATTCTATTTGTAAATGCATGAATGTGCTGCGGTTTATCCCGTTTTAAACAATTCATGAATTGCATAAACCTATTTTAACGTACAATGCACTAAACCGCATTTTCTGGCTCTAAGTTTATAATTAAATTTCTTATGGTATATTCGAGCGCTATTCTTTTCACATTATTTATTTTTTTGTCAATGCCAGAATGCTACTACTAAACATTCTGTTAAATATCAATCAGGTTTTACAACAATGCTGTAAATATTGTTTGCTTGAGCGATACCGCACATAATGAAATCCTGTTTTCTAGAATGTTAGGTATTATTTATGTTACTGATACTACCCTTTTCTTATTCAATACTTTCTGATGAAATTGTATTGCTAATAACACTGTATTTTATAGTGACCTTGTGGTTACTCACATGTTCTGTTCACTAGCGTTTAACTAATTTTTGATTGTTTTTTTATTACCCTGTATAATCGTAAAATAGACATGACCACTAAACGAACACTGACATTGCCGCGTGCAAACAAACTGACACATACACACATACACACACATGCACCTTATCTTTCTTGTGTCCAGCCCCAATATTTTGGTATGCCAGTAACGCACAAGAAAGGATCGAAACAACAAAACCATACATAAAATACCCTTGGCCGTATGCTTCTCTGTATCGATCGATACCTACTATTGGATATATTTGGTGTTAAAACACCTTATCTGCGGCAATAGACGAAGATTGGTGTTAGTCTTACGGACTTATTTTTAATATTATATCTCTCTTTGCGAATACCTAACGTATAGGTAATTAGGTATTGATCGTGGTGTATCCTATTCAGCAAAGTACTTAGATGATATAACAAAGTCAGCATGGAAAATAGGCGAGGTGTCTTTTGAAAAGAACTGACAACTCAGAAGTTTGATGGTGTCTATAATTACACGCTGACATAATAAAAAAAGAGCATTAAATTAGATGAACATTGGTTGCGCGGGCGGTGATAATATTTATTATAATCAAGACTGCGTTCTTGATATAAGCACCTGACCCATTAATTACTTACATATGTCAGTATAAACTAAGAATTGTATAGTATAGAAAAGACAATTCATCCAGTAGACCGGTTTCTTCCTTATTGGGAACTCATCATGAACTGGACAGAAATTGCGGCAATTAACGAGGATGAAACTGCAATGGCGATACAATAAACGCAATATCAGCTATGCTGTTCTCCACCCAAAGGTTTGATTTTCCATTCAATTATCGGGTTATTGTATAGTTTACCATTACACTCGGCTTGGTAGAAGAATAAATTCGAGAACTCTCAATTCCTCCAGTAAACCGGTTTCGTCTTTATTGGGAAATCATCACGTAATGGCCAGAATTTGCCGCGGACAGGGCTCGAACTTGGGCATGTTGTTTCGGTAGTTGATGCTCTTACCACTTATCCAGCTGTATACAAACTAATGTTACACGGTTATCCTTTTTCTTATAGGTGGAGCTGAAATGGTATCCATTTTGAACCAAAGTTCCAACTATACATTCCAAATCTGTCATTACTGAACTGTAAAAGTGGTACTGAAATGAACACTTATATAATTAAACGAATATTGGTTGCTCAGTGGTTAGAGAACCAGATTCCGAAGCAGACGTGCCCACGTACCGAGTTCTGTCCGCGGCAAATTCCAATCAGTACGTCATGTGTTCGCAATTAGGACAAAACCGGTCTATTGGACGAATTGCCTAATTTACACGATGCAATTGTTATTTTATATGGACAAATGTATGTAATTAATGGTTCTGGTGTTTATATCAAAATCGCAGCCTTGATTGTAGAAATTGATATCACCGCCCACGCATCCAATGTTCGTTTAATTACTTTTACATCAAATTCGCGAGCATGATAACAACTAGTCCCATTGTTTCTTACCAATCGACAATATAGTTTTTCAACGTTGCGTTTGGAAAGACACAATTGAATTGGTAATGCTATCTAGCAGGAAATATATTCTTTGCCTGATTCTCGGGTTGCGTTCCGATTTGTTTGCATCCTCTGGTGACCTGATTTCGCCATATATCTCGATATCCGAATACGGATATCTCTTTCAACCGAAAGCACATCATCATCGCAGTTGAAAATCAATATGTCAAGTGGAAATGTTATCAACCTCGCAAACTTGATTTAAAGTTTGTTGTCACCTACACAATCAATGGTTTTAGCACCAGTGAATCCTGTCATTATATATATATATATATATATATATATATATATATATATATATATATATATATGACGTTCAAAATGTCTGCAATGTACATCATCAAATTATATTGCTAAATTTTAGAAAGAGCTTTTCTCTGTTTTATTTGGAAAAAGCTAGCCTTACATACTCTTGTTATTTTGCAAAGTTTTTAACTGACATTCAAAATTCTGAAGATGTTTATTGCCATCCACTTACACTGTGCCATGCCAAAATTTACGCTAAACAATAAAAGCATTGGTTATAGAACTCGCATTATTTATCATAACTTTAAATTCATAATTGAATTTACCAGTCATAATAATAATAATAATTTTATTATATAAATTAACAGCAGTGTTCATAAACTACAACTTCCGGGAGGCATACGATAAGCTTTATGGCACAACTACAAGACTGCGACATGCCATAAATTATCTTCTATTTGAGAATGAAGGTCAAAATACTCCACGCAATCAATGATTGTTTACTTGTGAAGCTCAAACAAGTCTTCAATGATAGATTTAATTTTCTTCACTTTATTTAAAAATAAAGTGAAGCTGTTCGGTGTTTATTTCGGTGAAAGTCATTATAAGGGTAGTTTACACAACCATGCTGTGTCCAACAGCAACGTCCTCAGAATTGGTGCCTTACTCGAATTTCGTTCAACGAGAATGGAAAATGTGCGCTGGCAAGAATGAGAACGGTAATCTAATGGTTTTGCAGGTGGTAAACGCATTCATGAAATTTAGATTGTGTCCTTTAAATAGATACCAATCACTGTCTTAACTAGACGCGCAATATAGCAAAATTATCGTCCTTAGCACACAGTTACGAATTTCGGCGTACAATGTTCGTGGTCAGAGCAAAACTGCAAACAGATTAAAGAAAATTAAAACGCATTTTTATAGAAGGTATGAAAAAATTTATAGTATCGCTTTCAACTTTAGACAATTTGTCTTTAAACGACTGGTTAAAACAATTAAATATTTCATCCCAATTCAGAAAACGTAATTGTGTGTATTATTATCATCATTTGAAATATCGAAGATCCATAAATTGTGCAACTTTTCTGAGTTGGCTGACATTTGAAAAACTGCCTCGTTCGTAAATCCTACTTTTTACGCCAAATTCCTAGAGATGAGAGCGGTATTTTTTATTTATATCATATGAAAATTACGTTGTAATTTGATTCGCTCTAGTCACCTTACCATTGTGGAAGGTGAAAACACGCCGTTACGTAAGATCGTCCTTCGTATTTCAATTTTGCCCAACTTTTCAAAACGTGATTGAAATAATTGAAAGTAGAAGAGCTTCATAACTAGAAACTGACGAGATTATTGCTATGATGTGCAATTGCATAATTAGAATGAAATGGGTTCGCAAACTCGATAGGATGTTAGAGCATATTCATTGGTGATGCAAAACTGGATGGTATAATGATTTTATTATTTTCATTCTTTGTTTATATACACTGGGCGTAGAATTATGGTAACGAAGGCCCCATTGAGATTTGAACTTGTATTGTTGGATTCATGCGTAAATTTTCATGAAAAGCAATTATAAAGCCGTGCTTATATTATGAAGTATAGCATCTTATTGGTGTTGAGTTTTAGCAGTTCAAAGGAATCGCCAAATATGGGAAAATCATCTTTAAGAGGACCGAAGACCTATCAGCTGAATAAAAGTGAATTAAGCTCAATTCGAGTTTGCTAATTTAAAAATAAACACTCATCCTATATTAATTCGTCTGTCAGTGTCTTTCAACTGCCGCCATGATTTGTTCCCACTGGCATATTTTTGCACATCTACCAAGAACAAAGACGGGAATGAATGCTTTTCTCCGTATCTACCAGGCCTATTTTGAACATTTTCGAAGCGAGCAATGCAGTCCCGCATATCTAGTCACCCGTTTATGTCGACTTCACACTTAAACGAAAAATACTTCGCAGAATTCTTTTTAGTTCTAAGTCGACACAGCTCCACAGTTAAGTATGCTTCTATTTTCCGGGCATAAAATATCCCACATATGCACGAACGCATGCGAAAACGCACAAACAAACACACACACACTCGCAATGACATAGAACATTTGGGTACCTAAAACACGCACAAATTAATCTATATGCATTGCCTAGAGTACAGAGCTGAGAAAATTTTCTAGAGTTCGAGAAATATTCGATATCTGGTTTTTGAAAAAAATTGACTCCACTAGTTATTGGTAAAAGCCACCATGTTCTGGCATGAATTGTAAAAAAAACCTGGGAGAACTCCCATTCTGCCGGATGTGTATCTTGCGAGCTGTGTCAGTACTTGTGCGATCCAACGTATGCGAGGCTTTCCATCTGTCTGTCTGTGAGATTGAATTTAAGCACTTCTGTTAACTACAGCACGCACCAAGTGCATATGCTCCAAACAAACGGCGCCAGCAATAAAAAGGGGTAAATCACCCAAAAATGTTTGACGAAGTTAAAATGTGCGGCTATTAATTTAGGTATGATTCATATATACATGAAAACAATGAATGACTTCGTTGATGCCAATGCGTTGACAGAAATCAACCCTAATTGGTCAACGCGAGATTAAACAATCTCAACCGTACAGTTAATTTGTTTTAAATTAGCTGGAAAGGCCAATTATCCGTATGTTCTTAAAATCACGTTTGCGAGCCTCAAATATGCACCAACTTATTTGTTTTGAACCGGTCGCACAAAAAAATGCAAAACTATCTTGAGTAACACGTATGAAATTTGTCCATGTTATGTGACCGGATAATTACAACAGGATTGATGGTTATATCGAGCTCGCAAGCTTGATTTAAAATATTGCTACCACCATTCAAACAAGCAATGATAGTTCAATTACCTGCATGTTGCCATGAATAACAGAACTTACGCATTATTCTTCTAAATCCAAGTATCAAAAATATGTTTATCACCATTTTTTGAATTTGTAATGATATTTTGGATTCACCCACAGAGTTCGAAAATGCGTTGAAGCACCTTAACAAATTTAAAGTATCTGGCCTCAGCACAGCTGCAGACTACTTATCTCAGTTTGGGCGCTCCTAATTAGTTAATAACATGTCATTAGCTTCTGCATAGGAACTATTGTCTCAGATCTTTAGGATATTCCACCTGGGACCTATCAACCAAAGTGTGGTGAAACCCGCTATGATGCGCATATATTTTCAACTAAACCACGTTTAAGTATGTTTTTTTCGTTTTCTAACGTATATATATATATAACACTTTTTTCTATCATGCTAACAAAAATTTAAATTTCTTTCACACGAGAATTATGTTTATTACCATAATGATCAAAAGTAAATACGATTTTATCGTCAGAACACTTATCAATCTTAAGCATTGACAACATCAAGCAGTTTTCAGAAGATGACATTAACGTCATGTGGGTGATTTTGCTGCTATGTAATCACGTGTTGAGACAACGTTCAAATGAACTCGAGCGAACAAGCTTCATATATATATATATATATATATATATATATATATATATATATATATATATTGTTTAACGAGCAAGCGAGAAAAATAGAAAAGAGAGAATGGGCCAAACTTTAATTAGGGTTTGTGTGATCAACAGGTATGTTAAATCAGATGTGGGTCAATTGATCAATGTGATTAATTTGCTTTTAGTTCTGCCTTACTGAAATTGAATTACACTTGATTGTGGGAATATTTCCATGCCATGGTACCTACTTGCATTGTGGATGTACACGTTTTAAATTGTCGTGTGTTTGGTAATCCACTTGGCAACCAACGTACAACCCACTCGTAATTTGACTAATTGACGTAAAATCAGCTCATCGGTTTCCGTCCAACGTACCGGTAGGCAACTACACGAAGGCTTGTGAAGACTAGTCTCTCGTGTTATTCGCGAAGGCTATTTTGTTGCGAAGAATATTTTTGCTTTTTCGACACAACAACACCGAATGAAAATGATATTATCAAACACATCTTATTACTATAATTAGCACTAAAAGTAGGAAGGAGAAATTATGAAGAATTAAAAACAACTTTACATTAGTTGTGCACTTTGTTCAGGATTCTCAAAAAGATGACGAAAGGACAGTTTCATGCTTTGGCCAATATTACGATATTTTCCAATACGTCTGGCAATTAACCAGATTTCGAAGCAGACGTGCCCTGGATCAAGCCCTGTCCGCACCAAATTCTGACCAGTACGTGATACAGACGAAACCAGTCTACTGGATGAATTGCCTTTACCACACTATACGATGCTTTGTTTATACACAATGATTCAGGTGTTTATTTAAGATGGCAACGCTGATTAAAAGTAAATGTTATCACCGCCTGCGCAACAGATGTTTGGTTAATTATAAAAATGTTCATTTCAATACCACTTCCCTATGTAACGTGGTATCTGTTAGATAATGACAGATTGAGGGTGGTTAGTTGGAACTTTAGGGCTAAAATGATGGTACATAGGCTCTACCTAAAGGAAGGTCTAACTATGAAAGGTTAGTCAGTATATAACCGAAAACTGTGTGTATAGTGCGGCAGGGTGGCTCAGTGGTTAGAGCACCAGATTCCGAAGTAGACGTTCCATGGTTCGAGACCTGTCTGCGGCAAATTCTAGAAATCAGGTGATTTATGTAAGGTGTATGTACACAATTGGTCAGGTGTTTATATCAAGATTGCAACCTTGTAACTTTTATCACCGCCCGCGCAATTAATGTTCGTTTAATTATGTAAATTGCCTTTTGCTTTAGTTAAGAATGCAGTAGATACCCCAATCTTGCGAGCTACATGTACTCTTAGATCTTCTCTTCCTTGAAAAGCACAAAATCTAATTGTATATAAAGTCGCCAGAATAACCTCTGCCTTATATAGGGTAGAGAGGGATATTCAGCCAATCGGTCGGTTTCGTCCTTATTGGAAATTCATGGCGCAACGTTGAGAATTTTTGCCGCGCACAAGGCTCGAACCTGAGCACATCGGCTTCGGACTCTGTGGCTATTTCTTCCGTGTCATCCTGCCGCGGATATTACACTCCCTTTTGCAATGCTTTTTAGCGATATTTCGCTGCGCGTCTTTTTAACTACTCCAACAGCAAAGGTAGCCTAAACTGGTAATCGACACATTTCAACTCAATAATAAGTGAGCGTAATAAACCAAGTAAGGACCCATTAGAATGACCACGTAATGTTGTTGTAGCCCATCGCGTAATTTAATTAAGCATTAGTTAATTGATTAACGTTATTTTTAGCTTTTTTATCAGTTGTTTTTACCACATTTAGTATATGTAAGCGTAAATATATCCTAAAGTCGCTTTCTGAGACGAATCATAAACAATATTCTCCGTTAGGAGCGAATTCGGGCTACTACTGTTGTAGCATTGAATTTAATTTTAGAAAAAGTTAACTTTTTCTGGAGATCACTGCTAGTTCCCTTCGAAATTTTTCATCACTTGCCTTTACGCTTCATTAGCAAATCAGCCCAAATTATCCGTGGATTGCTTTTTTTGTAGAAGGGTTTCCGATTTAAGACAGCCATCTGGTTATGCATTAACTACACCTGTCGCATAAGACAGCTTAATCTCATTGGAATTGCGCTTTGAAATGGCTCCAAAAAGATGGCACAAGTAATGAGTGTTCGGAAGAGAAAGTGTTGACACAGAAAATTAACTCCACATTCGAGCAATTCACCTGTCAAAATTAATCAACTGAGATTTTCACTGAAATTGTACATGGAACAGATAACCTGCTAATTAGGCTACAAATGCGGATTTATTATCTGGCTAATTACCCGTTTCTCAAAAAAGTGTAATTTTGTAGACTGTGGAGAACGCCGAGTGTAAAAATTCATGTATAACAGAATTTTAAGTTCACTGTTACTTCTTGAACTTTGCCTCATCTTGATAATGTATTAAGAAAGCCAATTGAACACGAACATCTGTTATTCCTAGTTGGCATACTTCGAGTTGAGGATATTCTAAGTATGATTTCTAGGTGCAATGGCTCCATTTTATTTATTAGCTTGCTTAATCAGTTTGCTTTTACAACAGCAGGTTGGTATTCTCAATTTGTGTAAAATCTCCAAAATAACTGGTTTTCTACTCCTCACAGGTTTGGAATATATTATTTACTGTGAGAACAGTTTTAACGTATCATTGCTAAAGTTTGTACATGGAACCGAGGCTTCTCCTCTTCAAATGCATACACATGAAGGTGAGTTATTAGTTAAAATGTCCTGCATAACTTGGACAAATGTATAGTCATGTTCGACAGTAATATTGGCTCCTATTAATGGTTCGCCAGTAAGCACGAAACGCGTGAACATGGGATTATGCCACACTTAATACATAACTAATATATGGGTAAAAGCTTTCATATATTATGAGTTGAGTTTTTGTTAGATCCAAAAATCACCCATTTATAATTGATCAATTATTGGTTGCACGGCAAATGTTAACATTGATTTAAATCAAGGTTGCGATCTTGGTGTAAACATCAGCCTCATTAAACACACACGTTAGTGTGGATACACTAAGCATCGTCTAGTGTAGATAAGGCAATTAATCCAGTAGACCGGTTTCTTCCTTAATGGCAACTATACACGTAATGTTCATAATTTGCCGCGAACAGGGCTTGCATCAATCACGACTTCGCTAGAAATATTCTGCTGTCTGCATTCTGAAGGTAACATGTGGTCCTATGTCAATTGTAAGGTGGTAAAAATTCTCGTTAAATTCAGTAATTGGTTAAGCCGTTGAGATCCGCTATTTCAATGACGACTACGTCAACGCATAGAGTTATCAACTTGTTGGTTAACTTGTTTTTAATCGAGAAGTAAGCGTTTATCTGAGTGCAGTTTGAACGGTTCTTTTGAATTTTCTGAAAATTTAGAAGTCCACGATGAACATTTCGTACATGGTCATGTGATTTTGAGCCATTATTTACTAATGTCATTTTAAAGAATCTATTTGGTGTGTGCGTGTGTGTGTGTGTGTGTGTGTTCACAAGAGTTTACCGGAGTTGGAAAGATGACTTTACTTGTATTGTTGTGGTATTCAATTTATTTTCAATGGCATGCTTTACAGAAAAAGAGGTGGCCCATGGATGGAATCTGTTTTGGTTATGAACTTGGCCGTGCTTGTCGAAATGAAATAACTCTGAGCTATTGAGGGAAGAGTAACCATACAACCGCTATTATGTTGTTCGCCGACTGGCTAAATTCAATGGGATTGGTGTTTACCACCACCCGTGCGATCGATTATTGTGTAATCGTTAAGGTGTTGCTACATTTTTGCCTGTAACACCGTTTGCTAGCTGATAAGCTGCTCAGTCAACTAAAATAGGTTAAACGAACATTGGTTGCGCGGGTGGTGATAACAATTATTATAATCAAGGTTGCCGACTTGATATAAACACCTGACCAATTAATTACTTACATATGCAAGTATAAACTAAGAATTGTATAGTGTAGAAAAGGCAATTCATCCAGTAGACCGGTTTCGTCCTTATTGAGAACTCATCATGTACTGGCCAGAATTTGCCGCGGACAGGACTCGAACCTGAGCACGTCTGCTTCGGAATCTGGTGCTCTAACCGCTGAGCCATCCTGCCGCACACTACACTGCACATAGGTATCATTTGAACGTTTGCTAAACAGTTAAAAACAACAATGACCTTAATCTTGGATTTATTGGTGTGTTGCTCAAACTTAGCACTGATGTCAGCTTGTTTAGTTCAGTCTTCTGCAAAAAAACATGAACAACGAAATATTAAGTTTATCATCAAGCAACAGCTGACGAGCATTTATGCCGAAAAAAGAAATAGACTCTTAGACGTGTCTAAAGTTAATCCGAGTAATTGTTGTTATACTTATCCTTTTAAATATCCTTTCACCATGTTTGCTCTCCTTTTCTCTCTCGCTCTCTCTCTCTCTCGATTGATGTATTTATTTCTCTTTCTTTTTGTCTGATAGCATTTAACTTGTGCCATGTTAGATAATAGCTGAGACTGTGCAAAAATTTTGCCTCTACATGTGTACTGTCTCAAGAATAGCGGAAAGATTACACAGTTTGGTGATGTTCAACACTGCTGTTATTTTCTTGCACCACGCGGAAATGATATCACACCTAACTTGTACATGTTTTGTAGACACGTTTACCTGGAGGTGGCGGAATGTTTTCAACTGCTGTTGTGAACGGAATGCGGGAGTAGGGAACGAGTGGAAATGAATTTTTAGGACGCTGTCTTATACAGGAGTTATACAACCAAACTGTTAAAAGAGCACACACGTTTTAACAAATTGGACAGCATTTGTAAGCCAAGGGGATGCAATAAAATTAGTTTTACATTTGTTCAACTCCCCGCCCATATCCTGTTATCTACTGTTACATAACAGAACCTGTTGAGGACTAGCGAATGGCGCAACGTGTATAGACAGTCTCACCCCACACCATTAAATGTGACAATATGAGAACCATTGTATTCGTGTGTGTGTGTTTTCCTGGATGTGAGTGTGTGTAACATGTCTGAGTTTGGCGGAGCATGTATTAAAATGTTTTCTCGGCTATTGAGAATCCCGCATATATCACAGAATTACATGATTCTTTTAAGGTATGACTTGATGATAAGCTTGCATACATAAGTGATACTGTTTTCGCCTACATCAGGTCAACTTTAAATTACTACATTTAAATATTTATATATATATATATATATATATATATATATATATATATATATATATATATATATATTTATATATATATATATATATGATAGATGTGTATCTATCGCAATCAATTACTCAAGTAAATAACCAAAAGAACCCAAGTTTATGATTGAGATTTCGTAAAAAAAACGGGGGCCATGGAAATAGCATTTCAATTCTAAATTAAAGTTCAGCTACTGCATTTAGACTTCTCGCTACAATTTTCTGAATTAAAACTTAGCCAATGGAAAGATTTTGAATCTGAAGTACCTAAAATATTTCACTTCTGGTCAAAGACCAAAAATTAAGTAATCATTGATTAGGCGGGTGCCGATATAAATTATTTCAATCAATTTTGTGAGCTGAAGATAAACTTAAATTCAATTGTATCAAACCGGTCACACAACATACCGAATGTGTGCATTGCCTTTTGGCCCTCAATCATCAACAATGAAGCTCTGGTGATATCTATAAAACGTCTAAACGCAGCAGACTAACAGTAATTTTGGATTAGTATTTATCTCAAGCTGGCAAATTTGTTCTCAAATGTTACAAGTTGTGCAATATTCAATATAAAATTATATATATATATATATATATATATACTCTCCACCAAAAATTAATATATAATTATTTTAAGTTAATTTTGGTTCGATCTTCGTTATTCAGTTTTCTTGCCGTGCACTAACGTGGACCAGGATGATCTAAACCCATTAATATACGCCAATGATTGCTGATTCTCTATGTTCTGAGACTTAATATAATGATGTTAGAGTTAATTTCATAATTAAAAACTTCATCTGAATATTTCATATCACCAACCGTGCAATCAACGATAGTTAATATGAATAACTCATAAGAATTTAGAGAAGACAGTAATATTTTCATGATCCCGATTGCGTAGAAATTGTTTGACTGGAAGGCCAGTGAAGTACAATTCATGTGTGAGTTTTATAAGGGTAGGTAACATCTCAGCTTTCAAATCTCATATGTACGCATCGCGTTTTGATCCACAATAGTCAGTTTTTCGTGGTTTATAATTGCTGATAGCGGAAAGTCAAGGTATGTCAATATATGAAACTGATAGTAGTTTTGATATATTTAACCGCTGAATTCAAATCCACATAAGTAAGTCTTTATTCAAAGACTATAACAATTCATTGCCTAAATACTGTTTGTTGCGGAGACCTAATATATATGCAAGTATGTATTAGGTTTTGCGAACCTAGTAACAAATTAGTTCAGTTGTGACCAGAAGGATAAACCAAAGGCTGCATGAATGGAAAGTATAATCTCATGCACATTCGTTTCGTGCTTACTGGCGACTCATCAGCGAAATAACTAATTTTGCATCAACTACGTTTTAACCGTTTATTTGAGCCGTTCATAATTTCCTGACATGTTGCTAAGCAACAGTGCTCAAATTGATTGTAAAATTATGTTGAAAAAAAGCCTATGGAGCAACGTCAAATCCCCCAATACTTCATACACATTCTACCAGTTAGTGTACTGTGTGTTGTAAGATTTCTAAAATTGGCGCTGAAAAAAGAATTACCGAAGCGTCAAAATGCCAAGGTTAAATCGAATCAATTTCTAATGGTTAGTACGAATTGTGCGGATGCCGTCCAAGTAATGACGCCATAAAGCCGAAATCAACGCGTACTCGGATCATTGTTAACTAGTTTGTGTAATCTCACTTTTTATGTATTGCATATTCATTGTCAATTTGACGCTTCGACAATTGATGCACATTTTCGAACGTGCACACACCAATCAATTTGGCACAACATTGGAAAACTAACATGAGTCAGACTTTCTGATCAGGTAATTGCTAATGCACGCATTGACCCCTCGACATTAACTCGAATGATAAGCAAGAGGTGTGTAGAGTAAAAATCTTTTCCGTGAACCCGAACGGTTTATGCTCCAAATAGTCAATGCTTTATGTGTGAAAAATTCATCTACCAATATTTATAAATCTATTTTCCGCCACCATTGTAATATACGAGTGACATATACATTCCTTGTAGTATAGTACTAATTATGTATGATGTGCTGCAGTCCTAGTAACAAATTACATCAAATAGGAGCAAAAGTATGTATCAAAAACAACATGAAAATGGGGTATAATTTAATGTAAGCACGCATTTCGTGCTTACTGGCAATACATAATACAAAATTGCTTATACATCATCTCTCCGCAAAAAAATAACATGTAACTATAACAGATAAAATGTAATTATGTCTTGATTACAGCGTAATGATATAACTGATATGGATCAAGGCCAGATTGGATGGATTTCCGAGAATAACAAATGGTTGTAATTCTAGATGTTTGCGAAATTGCAATTATCTCGAGAGCAATTGTTTTGGTATTCTGTTCAGCCTCGGTACTTATTATTTTGAACGAGTTGGCTTTGAAGTCTCACTGCCGAAGACTTTCTATGAAGTTAACTCCACCTGTGTCTGAATGCACAGTCGTATACAAGTTTGTAGCGTCTTAATGTCCCACATTTATTACCGAAATATATAGTGGGTATGGGACGTAGTACTGGTTTCTATCTATAGGTGTCCAGTGAGCTCAAAACTCATGTTTACCTGAGATTATACCTTTCGTTCTTACTGACTTTGGTTTATGCTCCCATTTGAACCATTTTTTTCTAGTTATGCAATGCACAATACACAGTTACATAATAATAGCTTGTTAATACGTAACTATTGATATTATTAATGCAAAATTCATTCATCTCTGTGAACAAGAAACATTTTTACCGGCACATTTTTCTACTTTTATGTACTTTTCTACAGATAACACGAACATCTTAATAACGTAGAAGGAGGCATCAATCTATAAATCGACTCTACGATCATTCTAATCGATTAAATAAATCCCATTCATTGGCGGACGCATGCAAGTATAGTTACTGGCGCACCATCCAGGCTGTTGTGAACCTAATTAGTGCTAGAATGCCGAGAATTTGTGGTCGTATTTGTAGACAAGCAACAGTCATTCCCAGTTTCACGCCTTACGAATAAATTTATCGAATCACCTACGTGGCGTACAATGTTAAATCTAGATTTCATGATAAAAACCCTGATTAAAAGTTTGTTGGTTTACATATTTTGTTGCACGGAAACAACCTTTACGTATGTAAGTATGCACAGACGAATGCTTCTATTCGATGTGGCGTAACTTCTAGCAAATTCGTACGTTAAGAACCAAGAGGTTATACCGAATTCTAGATCTACATGTACAGATGCAGTTTAGCGTTTCCTTTCAGCTTACCGATTATACATCAGTAAGAGGCGGCTCAAGACAGACAAAACAATTAAACACAAATATCGAAGCGGATTTCGGCCAGATTTACAGGAAGACACCTAATGCAGAATCAACGATACGCTAGAAAAAAATAATTACAATTTAGCAAGGGAATGTAAAATAACTTCAGCAGGATCAAATTCAATCTAATGCACCTAAACAAGATGTCCGTATTCATGTAGTTCGGAGTTGGTTAGCCGAGATATCCTGCAAGCCTACCAGGATTGAGAGCCATATATCTGATTTTCTACACCATATATACGTCTTGCGGTTTGATTACTGTCAGTCAGTTTGCCTCCGTGCTCTTGTCATGGTCGCGGAAGAGTGAAACGCGTCAGTGCGTGTGACTGGTGGTAGGTTTTCTCCGTTGTCCGACTGGCAAAAAATATAATGGCATTGCTGTGTAACTCAAGTGCGTAAACTTCATTTAGAGCGCTTCAATAGATTGATTGCCAATTAATGATGTAATTGTAACCAAAATATTCCACGGTTTTTTTAACAATAGAAATGTGTTCGTTGACAGAACTGTTTAAGACAAATGATGAGAACAATAAATGAAAACTTAGTTAGTAACTTACTTCCCATCATGCCATCACTGTCTGCTCCGCAATCGTCTTGAATAAATCCGAGAGAAGGTGGCAGTTCACCATCCGGAAGCTGAGATTGGCTGTCCTCGTTATTGATTCCATTGCAAGATCCCTTGGAACCACAACTTCTGGGCATCAGCAAACCTTGTGGAGGTGGTGGCACACCCGAAATACAAGGCTGTAGGTGTGGCGGAGCACCTAAATTGCTAAATGGTCCACCAATATGGTTGAAGTGCGGTTGGATGTTCAATGCCTGGTTAGACGGTAAATGCGTGTAAATGCTCTGTGGTAGGCCTGGTTGTTTATCTTCTATATCCAAATGTCCAAAAGGTAATGAAGCTGTAGGACCTTGATTTGATAGATGTCCGGGTGACGACACTAAATTGTTAGCTGTATCACATGATTTTCCAGTTGAATTAGATCCCAAACTCCCACCTTGTGCATCATCAAGCAGTATTTGGTGCCCTCTACTGGGGTTTTGATTGTACACTTGGGAAGGATCCAAATATAGGAGATGATTTGCTTGTGGTGGAGCAAGTCCAGCATCCATCGGCTGTGGCCGACTACAATTTACGTTCATAGATTTAGGTCCAAATCTTGGCTCAAAAGGCGGATAGATGAATGGTGGACCAAGTGGTCCTGGCGAAACAGATGAATCGCTTTGAGGTGTGGTGGATTTGTTTTGAAGATTTTCGCTTTCAGTATTATTAACCGAAGCCAGGTTTTGCAGGTGTGACAGATGCCTGTTAAGTGGCACACTGTCTATTTTTATATCTTCCCCGCATAAAAATTGCTTATTGTTGACTGAATCCTTTTCACAATCTTCTTCGGTCTTAACTGGTGGAGAATTTGGTGGATGTTCTCTTCGCTGTAGCAGTGGCGATATTCTTCCTTGAAATCTGGTGAAACTGTTGACTGTAAACTCGCACAAACTAGCCAAATGTGATGACAGAGGAGGCTCCTCATTTGTTTTTCGATCATTTCCTAGCAAGTTTATTTGGGCACGTTGCCGCGCCATCATAGAAGCGGTGGCTGTTGTTCCGTTTGGATCTGCTCGTTGAAGTGCGGCTTCTAAACAGGATGGTATTGTGTGTGGTGAGCTAGAGTGAGGACGTTCTGTGTCAATGTTGGGTTTATGATGAATGACTGTACTACGTTTTTGATCGAGTTGCATTGATGGGCTGGATGCTGAAGTTGTTGCAATTTGCCTTGAAGCTGAATCCCCTAAAGTGTTAGACAGGCAGGGTTCGTCAGTTTCGTTGTTAAGAGATGACATTGGACGTGAAAATGATGAACTACCGCCTATTCCAAACGGCGTCGCGCTCGGCGACGAAGATGAAGATGAGTGAATCGGATGTAAATTTATATGATTGAACTCTTTCGCGTTGGCCTCCATGAAACCAAGAGATACAGTCTGTAGATCTACCTGTCGGTTTTCTGGAGAGGTTGCACCTATTCTATTGCAAATAGTTGACGAAATTGTATTTACGCCTGAATTTGTTGTGCACATTGAGGCTATAATAGGACGGTTCCCTGGTGGTGAGGAGGCAGAAGAAATTGCAAAACATTTCCCAATATTATTAGTTGGAGTAACCAGTTTATAGTGTTCTCCGGCTACAATATGACTCGGTTGCTGTGTAAGGTTGTTGCTGAACTGACCGTAGAGTATTTCGTTCATTTGAAGTCTATTACGTTCATTAGACCATTTTCTATCACTGGAAACTCCGGGATTACTGAACAATAACTGCTGTTGTTCATGCTCCTGCATAAGATCGGCCTCTTGAGACATCATTACTGGACTGCTGGAGAACGCTTGCGATTGGTAGTAGACTTTTCTGTTTTCTGCGGGTGAAGCGTCTTGTTGATTGGTGTCTAAAAAACTTGTGCTGAAACTTCCAGTTCTGTTTACCGTACTTTGTGACAATGATAACTGTCCAGGACTACTGCTGCTGGAACAATACGGTGGTGAACTATGAAACTCAACGGTTGTTGGAATTGGTGTTGTTGTTGATGTTGTTTTTGTGGTGGCGAAGCTGTTGGTGTTCGGTACTTTGTCTATGCTGTTAGTCGTAGTAAATTCTGTCTCATGATAGTGGTTAATTGGACTCGTGGAAAATCTCAGATAGTTAACTGACTTTTGTGATTCATTAGAGATGTCACATTCCGAATAGTTGTAGTGCTGGAATTGATTGTATCCAATATTGTCAACTATTGAGAGGCTTTGAGTTGAGAATAAACCTTGAACCTCCATTAACGAATTAATTGCGCCGCATTAAACGGCTATTTCCCGTGTAGAGTAAAATGTCTGAATTTAATGTTTTCTCACTGATGGATTGCACTAATAAATCCTGGTAGGTTGGTTGGTTTTAAATTTCTATGAAAATGTGAGAAGAAAGACTGAAACGCGCAGTTTATTTCCGTTACTTTAAGAAGGATAAACAACAATCTTGGCTGATCAATTTTTGTAAAATCCATTCGGGGCGTCTCATTGTCGTCCCATCCGAAAAAGTTTAAAATACTGTATATTTAAGTGGTTTGGATCAAACGCCTAGTGGGTTGTGTTAGGAAGCAACGATATATCAGATAAAAGCACAAACATTTATCGACAGGTAACAAATTGTACGAATCCACATTAGGTCATTTAATGTCTGCATAGGCGGTTTATTGTCATGGAATATTTAATGATAATTTTCAAGCACAATCACAACGACGATTCGACGGAATATTGATTAAAAGTATTAGAATTCAAAAATATAAGCTAAGGTTGAATTCTCAGATTAAATTTTTATTGCCATCTTCAAGGGCGAACAGAATTCTACGTCGTATAGATTCGTTATTTGACAGCACATACCCAGTGGTAAAAATTGCCATATTGTTAACTGACATCCGCGAATGGTTCAAACTTGATAATATGCACATACATTCAAACGCAAAGGCTCGAATATATGAGGAAGACTCCAGTTTGACACACTATGTCTGTCCTAATGTGTCTGCGTGTATATCTGTATTGTCTTCATCGTGTTCACTAATCGGGATTAGTACAGGCAAATAACGGCTAATATTCCCATAAGACCAGAGAAGGCTGATACCTTTTGACATTTATTGCATCGACCATTATCATTGTAATAATGTAAATCATATAAATTATTAGTACCGCGATTATTCTACATAGGCATCTACATTTATAGATTGTTAATATGACTACATAGGATAGCCAATCTACAGCGTTGACGATTTCGGCATGCGATAAAAGATATTGAACGCCCAACTGTAGACTACTAATGAAATGTCGATCTCTGTGTCTATTTATTGGCTATTTAAAAGAAAACTCGCGAAACATGCAAACTTCGCACAACCTAATGTAAGTTCTAGAAAATAGCCAATAAGAAGCCACAATGTGCATGAATGCAATTATGCTAATACACGCGCATTAAATTTTAATGAAAATGTTGTAGACGATCGTTAAAATACAAGTAAATAGTAATATATATGAATAAAACAAACATAGTCATGGATACACATACATAAAGTACAACAAAAACACACTAAACAAAATGAACATTCACGCGTTTTATTACAACTATGTATCATGCTGAACATTATCAATCATACACAACTATGCATATGTAACTGGGACATGTTTTTCCTCTATACTATTATAATTATAGATATGATGAAACATCATAGCACTAAATAAGCTTATTTTCATATGCGTTAAGAGCCACGCGTAAATGAACATATACAATCATATTTAATAATTTAATGTAAAGAATTGCCAATACTGGAAACACGTTGAGGAAGTTGATTTATTTTCAAGCCGTAAACTGATATTTTGTGGACTAAATATCTTTTCCAGAATGCCAATGAATGTAATTGACCAGTGTTGAAGGAAGCCAATTTCATCAAACTCTAACGATGGTGCACGATCGCTCTATTATGAATTGCTTACTTTCATTAAAGGAACATTACCAAAGCGTTAATGTGAGCCAGTTTTTCCATTTAATGGTCAAAGCAAATAAATCAATGAGGGAAAATAATTATCTAGAGCGAAATTATTTTCGATTTGCGGAATGTCTGTAGTCGCACGAATGGTTTCTGATAATTGTATGTTATGCAGTTAAACAATCAAATATTACACGGATAGGGATAACAATCAAGTTTGATTGCTTGATATAAGCACCGATCATGTTGCATTTATAATCAGACGCACAACATAACAGAACTAGCGTTAGACACACATAGCGATGAGTTTTGAACCTCCATGATCACCATCAGAGCACGACGACAAACAGACTAGAGAGGGTCAAACTACGATGAAAGTATAAGCATAGCGTAATGAGATACGCGGACATAACCTCAAGTTGTATCGCATACAATGAACTTGGCTGCTAAACGCGGCTATACACTTTTTTGAAGTCACGAAAGCTGAATTCATTTTGCGTTGGTGACTGCGTAGAAATTGTGCAGCCGACATTACCAGGCAAGGACATTAGATGTGAAACTACTTGAGGAGAGGGCCGCATGTCTAATTTCGCTTTGCTTGTACATGCATTGTGTTTCGACCCTAGCTAATCAGTTGGCTGGCATGGTCTAATGATTATCATGGAAGTTCTAAGCACTATACTACAATTAACGGTTCATATTTTATGGGAGGTGTCGGTAAATCAGGAAGTTATCTGCAAATGAGTATTGTAGTAGATCGAATCATTGCAATGTATACATGAATTCAGCAAAAAAAATTCTAGGTACACTTACCTTTAGACATACGTGTCACTCCATGAACACAAAAAATCCATCCATATATTGCACAATATTATTATTTATCGTACTATATAATGCTTTTAGTTATGTCGGAATAAATAATTCTATTGTTCAAGATGGTTATATTAAAATATATCCTCCTTCAATGGAAAAACATTGTCGTAAGACAACTAACGAACTAGACAATGAATTCGGTTCGTTTTTTAAGCACGTCAGTGGTACCTGAGTTACCGTCACCCATTTTATCTGTTAAACTTCACCAGTTTAGGTAGGTATTGAACTTAAAAGTAAATTATAGAAATAAAATATCATAACTTCCAACAAAATTACAGTATTTGGTCGGTTTTAAATTAAGTGAAGCGTATTGAAGTAATGAAGTAAATATTGCTTACGTCGGTAGTGATGGCGAAAACTAGATAAATTTCAATACTATTTTAAAGAAATGGTCGCACAATCTTAACTTAACTGCCTTCAATCCCACGTCTTGTCTGTACATGGTCATCATCATAAAATTACACATTCAACAGAAGTATATCAATTCACATACTTTCATAAAATAACACAATTACGTAGATAAAATTAGATATACACGCATAAAAGAACAGACATCCCTATAGATAAAATAATATATATATATATATATATATATATATATAAAAATCATCCGTACAAATATAAATCACAAACAAATATATAAAATCATACAAATACAGATTTTATAAACTAAACGAACATTAGTTGCGCAATTGGTGATTAACAATTGTATAATCAAGGTTGCGGTCTTGATATAAACACCTGACCCAATAATTACTTACATATGTCAAGGTAAACTAAGAATTGTATAATGTAGAAAAGGCAATTCATCTAGTAGACCGGTTTCGCCCTTATTGGGAACTCAACATGTACTGGCCAGAATTTGCCGCGGACAGGAATCGAACCTTATTTTTATACAAATAGGACATACATATAAAATTAAACATAAGTACATAAAATTCCATGTAAATTTACGCATACCTACGTAATAACAAAACATATAAATGTATATAAGTATAAACATACATGGACAAACAAGATCAAGCAGACTTACACATCAATATCAAAATATATATACAAACGAATTGTTACATATACATACACCTAAACGTATATAAA